>JAQQAE010012526.1:0-13127 GCA_029823295.1 Pseudamia nigra | reverse complement strand
TAGGGTTCATATGTTTGTAAATCTGACTGATGACGTCAGTGCCTCACCAGCCATTAACCTCACCGCACGTCACTGGTTATTACACCATAAACTAATACATCCTCCTGACATATGTATGTACATTCACACACGAGCCACACTATTCTTTCATTTGATGAATGTTGAAGAGCAACACTCTTCAAATGAAAGTCAATAATTCTGTCTCTAGTTGCTTCTTTGGAAAAAAAAATAAGCACGGGATCTAAAAAGTCCATAAAAATTACCAAAAATAATCAAGTAAGTTAACAAAAAGAACAAAATAACCCCCAAATTTCACTAAAATATCAAAAAATACGGTAAGCAACAATAATGTTCCAGGACAACTTAAGCTTCTCCAAGACATTAGACATTTTTCTCATTTTCCATCTTTTCCCTGACTGAAAAACTGGCCAATCATTTTCCAGGTTTTCCAGGGTTCATGGGAACTCTTTACTTAGAAACACTGACTGTATCATATGAAGTTATTAAAAAATGTCAGAGCCTGCTGTATAAACATGAAGAGGTGAATCAATGGACACAGTGACACAAGGACAAATGTGCAATTACCTGTTTCAGAGGAAAATGTTCACAAAGCCGAATAGGCTGTCTTTATGCTGCTCACTACATGTCTGGAAACTGGAGGGAGTGGATGGAAATCTAGGGGGGGGGGGGGGAGTCGAGCGTGACAAAAGAACACCAAGCAAGCAAAAAGAACAGAAATAAAGATGAGTGATTAGTTAGAAAATACAACTGGAGAGATGAAATGAATCACTGTAACATATTGTGTAATATGCAGTCGTAGTAGCTGTGAAAAAGCAACAAAGGAGGCAGTGAAGTATTTAAGTGGAGCAGCAGGTGTGCAACACACACTCACATACTTAGGAACTTAGAAAAGACAAGACTTTCCATGGCGGAAGCCAGAGAAGCAATAGAGCATGGTTAAAGCTTTGAGTGTGTGTACATATGTGTAAAGACTTTGAATATGTAAATACATTAAAAGTGTGAATGCAGGCTACACGTAACAGCTTCATAGTTTCATTCCAACACCATTTAATGATTTCACTCAGTTACTGTCATCATTATTGATCATCATCATCATATGTTTGGATCCTCTGCAGGGGTGGGTAGAGTACACAGAAATAGTACTCCTGTAAAAGAATTAGTACTTTAAAATAATACTGACTAAAGTACAAGTAGTTGTGGAATTTATTACAGCATAACACATTGCATTCAAACAGGTATTTTTGTCATTCTGGTTAATTTTCTTGATTATTTTCTTCATTTTGTTGCTTATTCAGCTGGTTTTTGTTCAGTTTTGTTGGTTGTTTTGTTAACTTTGCATTTTTTTGTTGCTGAAATTGTTCCTGTTGACTCATTTTGTTGTTTATTTTGTTTTTTTATTCAGTTGTTGAGGATTTTGCTCATTTCTTTGCTCAGTTTCTAATTATGTTGTTAATTTTTGTTAATTTACCTGATTATTTTCTTTACTGTGTACATTTGTTGCGATTGTTTATGTTTGCTGTGTTTCACATTCTAGACTTTACAAGACTATTTTGTTCAGCTTGTCAATTTCCTTCATAATTTTGTACATATTTTGATCATTTTGTTGCTTATTTAATTGATATTTGCTCAGGGTTCTTTGGTGATTTGTTTTTATTTTAGGCTTAATTATTATTTTTTATTTTCTTACCACTGGCGTTACACAGTTTGTTCACATTGACCAGTTCTGCTGTTTATTTTGTTTTTTATTCAGTTGTTGATGATAATTTTGTTCATTTTTTTTAACATACTTGCGAATTCACAACACCTACACATGTGCGTGCACACAAACACATAAGTATAGATACAATTCCTTATTCTGTCTGCCAGATCATTGTGAAAGTCTGGAAGTTTGTGTGAAAAATGTAAAGCTATGAATAAGCAAATTTACTCCTTTAATAACATTCCCACACACAGACACACTGAAATATGTACATAAAGTAACGTAATCATCCTATCACAGATCATCTCAATAATTACAAACTTATTCCTTATCATAATAAAATGTGGAGTTATTCATAGGGTTTTTGTTCATTTTTTAACATGCTTGATTATTTCCATCGATTTTGCTCATTTTGTTGCCCAGTTTCCAATTACCTTGTTCATTTTTCTTCATTTACTTGACTATTTTCTTCATTTTTGCATACTTTATTGCTTAATGTGGTATTTTATGCTTCCTGTTTAATAGAATTTACTAGATAAATTTGTTCAGTTTTGTTCATTTCCTTCATTATTTTGTTAACTGTATGCTCTTTTTTTTTTTTTTACTTATTTTGCTCATTTTTGTACATTTCTGCTCATTTTGTTGATTTACTTATTTTCTTCATTTATTTTATTTAATTGATTTTTTACTCCTACTAATTCAGCTGTGGACAAATGTAACTCAGTAAAAGTATTCTGTAAAACAACTCATCTCAGAAGTACATTTTATGGGGAAAGGAGTAAATGTACTTGAGTACTACCCTTCTCTGATCTTCTTATATGTGCCCTCTGACTCTTTAAATGAACAATGTCAAGTCAAAGTCAAAATCACCTTTCACAGCACCTTCTTCACATGTACAGTACATTTTAGCATGGATGGAGAAAAGAGAACTGCTGTAACACTGTCGGTAACATACTTGGATTGTTGTCAGCATCAGGTGGCCAGAGGTTCGGGTATAATTTACTGACAAAAAAGAACTGACGGCCTGGTTTAAAAATTCTCTGACGTGACTTACGAGCATCATGCAATTTTCTGCTGAGTGACCAACTCTGGAAGGTCAACTGAATGAATCATCACAACTTCTAAACAACGTGTGAATCACAAAGCTTGTCACCTTTTGAATACAGTCCAAAAATAGCCCTGATGATACGGAGGAGACGGATGTGGGACTAGTGAGGATAGGACATCAGTAGGTTATCAGCACAAACATACTTCATACGTATTTAACCAGCGTGCACTGCAACAAGACACACGAGACACAACAGAGCCGCATCACTGATGGAGGTGTGTAGAATAAACAGAAGCAGTACTCAAGTAAAAGTATTATTACTTTATAATTCTAATAACTCAAGTAGAAGTACAACATAAGTACCTGAGTATGAGTAAAAAGGTATCTTATAAAAAAATTACTCAAGTAGCATTATTGCATAACATGGAATTATTTACAATCTAAGAAATCACCCCAAAACAGGGATTTTGATCATTTTTTGTTTATTACCATGATTATTTTGTTCATTTTTTGGTGATTTTGTTCATTTTTTTGAATTCATTTTTTAACTTGATTGTTTTTTTTTAATCAGTGTCAGTGCTTGATTTGTTCATGTTTAATAAAATCGTAGCTTTGTTCTTGTCACATTACTGATTATTTTAATCATTTAAGCTCATATTGCTACCTATTTTGTTGACTTTTTGTTCAGTTTCTTGATTACATTGTTTGCTTTTAATTAATATTTTCACCCTTTTTGCTTATTTTGTCCATTTGCACTTACAGTATGTTATTTTTACAATATATTTGACAGCTTTGTTCAGTGTTGTTCATTTGCTGAAATATTTTCTTCATTTTTTTGCTAATTTTGTTAAAATTTGCTCCTTTTTGTGATTATTTTTGTACATTTTTGCTCATTTTGTTCCTTAGTTTATTTGTTCCTTATATTATTTTGTTCATTTTTTCCCCCAAAAAATTCACTGGGCTATTGTGTTCTTTCTTTTTTACTGCAACCCGTTTCCTCATAAGAGTAAAAATGTAACAGAGTAAGAGTAAAAAGTCTCAAAATACAATTTATGGGAAAAACAACTCAAGTACATGTACATGTAAAGGAGTAAATGTACTTGAGTACTACCCACCTCTGATCATTAATAACAACCACAATGCATCACTTCCCTTTTCTCCCCTCCATCAGTTTTCACAACTCCTACTTTTTGTCAGCGGTGAAGCAACTTCCTATGCAGGCAGCCCAGGGAACAAACAAAAGATGATTTTTACCCCATGCTGTCTTTAACTGAGAGCAGCGTAAATAACAGAGTGATATCAGGTGCTACTAAACATGCAAATATACATCTGCTCACAAAGTAACACTGAAACATTAAGGATCACATAAAGCTGATCAGTAAAATGCTTGCCGGGATAACTAAACCGGTTTGACTCACAAGCCACATGTGACACAAACATAAGTTGTGACACAAACACATTCATGTTCAGATCAGGAGATACTGTACATCCAACCAGCTGTAGTGCACGTGTACAACCTGTATCTAGTCATCTACAACAGGAGCGGTCGAAGCACAACTCAACTTTAGCCTTTTCATTTCAGCGTTTAAGTCACAGGCAGTAATTTATTTTTTTAATACCAGATCTTCACCACTTCAGCCTTAGCAGTACATATCTAATTACAATGCTAAATGATGCTAAATCCTGAAAATGTAATGACAATGTTTTCCTTTCTGCTTGTTTTTTTCTTTTTTTAATTCTGTCGTCTCACTGTATACATCAGGGGTCTGCAACATGTGGCTCCAGGGCCACATGTGGCTCTTTAGCTCCTCTCCAAAGCTCCTGTGGCCTTGTCCAGTGATGGAAGTACCATATCGATAAATCAAAATGAACAAAATAAGTGCTACATCAACAAAAAGAAGAAAAAAATAACTACATTATGAGCCATAATTGAGACAAAACTGATGCTAATAATCTATAAAATGAACAAAACAAGAAAGTGAATAAGATCGAACAATGGAATAAATTAAATGATGACAAATGAACAAAAATAGCAAAAAATGAACAAAATAATGACTAAAATGAACAAATTTATAAACAAAATTTATTTTAAAAAATGAACAAAATAATGAACATAATGAACATAAAAGATTAAAATAATACCCAAACTGGTGTTGACATATTTCCAGCTAAAACATGCATCATATTTCATGTGATATATAAAGAGTTTGAATACTTTTTGTGGCTCCAGATTCATTTTTTTTATTTCTTTCTGTCCAAAAATGCCTCTTTAGTTTGCAAAGGCTGCCAACCCCTGGTATACATTCTAATTTCATCTTGGGTTTCATTTATGTTCCATCGGCACATTTTATCTCCATGTTCCTTCTATTTCTATGTGAATCACATGGTAATCTTTGATCTTCACTTCCTGCACAAAATATAAACTTAAGATCCTTACCAGTGACTCTCCAGCTATCCCAAAGATAACATAGCACATCCAAATGAAATCTGCGCGCACACAGACAGTCGTTTGCTGCCCGACCAAGTAGTGCATACATGTGCCGGCTCACTGGTTGTGACGCCACTCCTCTCTCCACCAGCCGAGTTACATGAGTAACTGTCACTATTAGTCACAATTCCTGCCTTGGTCTCTTTAACCAGCAGCTCGGCTTCTATTTGGCGTCCTCTTTCTCTTCCTCCACTCCGCCTCTTCCCCTAAATTAGCCTGAATGCTGAAGTCTGGTTCAACAACAACGAGAGCCCTGTGTCCAGTAAACTCATTTTTCCCTTTTTCTGTTTCTCTCTGATGCGGGACTCCTCCTTCAGTCCAACCTCCTTCCTTAAGCAAAACTGCAGCGAATGCACAACACCTACACATGTGCGTGCATATAAACACACAAGTATAGATACAATTCCTTATTCTGTCTGCCAAATCATTGTGAAAGTCTGGAAGTCTGTGTGAAAAATATAAAGCTATGAATAAGCAAATTTACTCCTTTAATAACACTCCCACACACGGACACACTGAAATATGTACATAAAGTAATGTAATCGTCCTATCATCATAGATCATCTCAATAATTACAAACTTATTCCTTATCGTAATAAAATATGGAGTTATTCATAGGGCTGTTATCACCGAATGTGCATCATTAGAACAAAGTACGATTGATTGATTGATTAATACATAATGTACATTGGAATCCTAAAGGGGACGCCACAGGTGAACTCACAGTGACTGAATCACAACAGATAGCCAGAGGTAGGTAGTACTCAGGAACATTTTACTATTCAGTTACATTTGTGATGACAATAATACTTTTATTCAGTTACATTTGGACACAGCTCAATGAGTAGAAGTTTTGAAAAAAACACTGAAATGAGCAAAATAATCAATTTTAATTAAAAATGAACAAAGTCATCAAGTAAATTGACAAAATGAACGAGCTAAAATGAGTGGAAATTTACAAAAATTATCCCCAAAATGAACAAAAGCTGAACAAAATTACAAATCAATTATAAAATACACAATATGCCAAGCACAAACGAACAAGAAATGCAACAAAATAAGGTAAGATGAAGAAAATGAACAAACATAAAAACTATAAGTGAGAAATTGACCAAAAGAAATCAACCAAATGAGCAAAAAACATCAAGATAATCAATTTAATTAACAAAAATGAACAAAATAAGCAACATAAAACTGAACAAAAAAACAAAATAAGCCACAAAATGAGTAAAACTGAACAAAGCAAAAACAGTGGTTAAAAAATAACAATAATAACATAAATTTCAAAAGTAAAGAAAATAACCACCAAAATGAACAAAAATTGAGTACAGTGGTGCCTCGGATACCGACGATAATCCGTTCCAGCGTCACGGCCTGTATCCGAATCAGTTGTTATCCGATGCGACTTTTTCCATAAAAATACATGTAAAACCAAATACATGACACTAATCCTTCGTGATGATCCCTGACATAAAATATACTAGACTCTCTTGAGTTCAGTATTTTGAATCTACTCATGTCTATCCCTCATGCTCTATGTGAGCACTGAAAGATTTGTTTACGAGAAACAAGTATCTTACCGTGAATCGCTTGTGCTCTACCTCACGACATCCGTGTGCACTCATTGTGATATGTGCATGGATCAGCGTCATACTGTACACAGACATGCTCAGTTGAATGTGTACAGCAAACACATTAATCTAGAAGCAGACACTAATAATCAAAAGGAACAATAGTGAGGATGGCTAATGTTTGTCGGTTTGTTTGGCTACTTATATTGTTTGTTTGGTGAAGTAGAACTATTAATGGAGACACCTAGTGGTGAATATGTGCCTTAAAAACAGTATTCGTACTGTATATACACATTCAAGTCATTAGGTCCGGTGCAAGGTCTGCAGCCTGTGGCTTCAGGGCCACATGTGGTTCTTTAGCCTGTCCCCAGTGGCTCCTGTGGCTTTGTCCATCAATGGAAGTACAGTCACATGTAATAATAAATCAAAATGAGTCATTGTAACAATATAATCAAGTAAATGGCCAAAACCCCCAAAAATTAACAAATAAAATAAAAAATAAATAGAAGATACGAAGGTCCAAATCAGTCCAACTTCACTAGTGAGCTGCTACTATAGTGGCATGTCAATCAAACCCCAGCACGGGAGTGATTTGTTGGATAATTTGCTGTAATATCTTAATAACAGAGCAAAAAGTTAAAGATGGACCACCACATTACTTATTAGAGGGTCCAAATAAAACGTTTGAGACCATGATGACACATGAAAAAAAATTTATTCGCTTAGTATTTTTAGATAGAAGTCCAATGTATCTCTATGGGAAAAAAGCTTCTTGGAGCCGGACAAACATTTCCCCAGAGGCCAAGCGGTGGGATTACAACTTAAAGTTACTTCCACATTGGCCTCACTGAACGGCCCCGGTCATTGCCCGTTGATTTAAACACACTGCCAGCTAGAATGTGCATCAGATGTAATGTTCTACATAAAAGGTTCACATAGGTTTTGTGGCTCTCAACACATATTTGCTTTCTGTCTGAAAATGGCTCTTTAGATTGTAAAGGTTGCTGACCGCTGGCCTACACAATACAACCAGAAATGTTTTCACAATAAACATTTTCATATCAGTTGATATTGATAATTATTGTAAAAAATAGAACATTATTATTTTGGCTGATTATTGGTCTGGTGTGACAGTTGCATAAAATCAGGTGATTATTAAAAACCACAAAAAAATCTAAAATAAAGACAAAACCTACGTAAGAAGTGAACAGGAAAATAAGCCATAAGAAAAGAAATATGTACATAAAGATAAATACAATGAACTTGATATTTACATATGTCATAATAATGCTGGCTATCAGTCCTACATATCAGTAACGCAGACATTTGTTCTTCACAACAGACACAGCAAAATTTGATTGTGACAAAAAAAAAGTTAACCAAGCAATCAAAATGTTTGCTTTTGCTTGTGTTAAAACTCCATTTACCAGTGTAAATACTGAGTAAAAAGCATCAAGATAAAGAAATTAGTCTAACTCTGCCTTTACGCAGTCTCTTGACACAAGTACATTGATGCATACAGACTATTCCAACGAGGTATACTGCCAAATAATAAGCTTCCAGCTCTTCATTCATCAGATAATGCAAAAGGCAAAAAAGGATGTGAAATATTTACAAAGACACACTGTTCAAAATTTCAAAGACGATAGAACTTGCAACAAAGCAAACTAACCGCAGATGCCTCTAAAGTGACATCAATTAATGTGAGGGAAGCCATCAACTCATGTCCGAATGCTGAGTGTGGATGCAGGTCATGTGTAAACAGAATTAGTTTTCTTTTCCCCGTATTTCAGACAGCCTTATAAAATGATTATTGTACATGTTTGCATTGTAATGGCAATAAAAATATGATTTATCAGTCAGCCAAACCACAACCCTTAATCTAACAACTATTTCCACATCCTCTATTCATACTCCTCGATCTTATGTCCCTGAATGAACAACTATAAACACAACCGTTGGTATCAAAGTGCCACTCGGCTAGTTGTGCCTATCACAACAGAGGAGAACAGTGGCCAGCGTGGTTCAGCAGTCCCCGACTCACAAGCACGCCTTGTTTGTACACAAAGCATTCAACAGTGGGCCAGCTCCACTTCTCATAGTGCCTGCAGTGTATTTACTGGGTTATTTTGGTTCTGGGGCAGGACCCCTCCATACCCTCAGCTTATTGGTCAGGAAAGCAGTGTTCCTGTCCAGTCTGGCCAATCACACTGGATTTATGTAGGAGGAGAAATCATTGACCAAGGCAGCCTTGTACTCTTTTGACAATAGCCAGTAGAAACGCAGGACCCACACATATATACACGCACCACTCTTGCCCCTCTATACTGATCTGGCAGGCAAGGTTCTCATTATTTACCCCCTCAGTCACCATGGCTGCAAAAATGTTGCTAACTATACACAGATGATCATTGTAGTCTATCAAACGTGTTGGCTGACTGATGATATGTCTAATTGAAGGCTGACCTCAGGCTACCTCTTCCTGTTAGACGAGAACAAGCAGCGTTAACATCCAGCGATACAACACTAAGGGCATATCTAAGAATAGTATCTCAGGCCCTGTAATAGATAAAATACAGTACACAAACATAGGATGCTAAGCTATTTATGCTTTGACATATTAAATGCAAAAATTACACTTTACTCATTACATACCAAACTAAAATAGATGGCGTCTTTGCAAATTACATACATCACACTGATTCTAAAATGAAGTGTTGTGAAATAACACAAACAAAGAAGGCTAAATATCCATCTCTTACACATTGATCCTCGCAAGAGTCGAGGAGGGGCTGGAGCCTATTCCAGCTGGCTTAGGTCAAAGGCAGGATACACCCGAATGAGTCACCAGTTTATCGCAGAGCTGACATTGGCAATTAAGAGGGACCAATCAACCTAACCCCTTGTGCATGTGTTTGGCTGTGAGAGGAAGCTGGAGAGAACCCATGAACTGGAAAGAACATACAAATGGCCCCACCAATCAGTGTTGGGATCAAACCCAGGACCATCTTGCTGTAAAGCTGGTGCTAACTACTGCATCACCATGATGCCTATACGTTGCATAAGTCTCTCTTACCCCAGTTCATAATGTGTGTCTTTCTATTACTTTGTATGAAGTGTGCTTTTGTGTTGCCCTCCCTCCCTGCCTGACGGATGCACATCTAACCTGTCTGTTTTCCAGGAAGCAGAAGCGTACTGGTTGAAATCTGTTGGTACACGCTTGGAAATGCGATCAGATGACACCTCTGGGCTCATCTCTTGGCGCTTCCAACCAGACTGTGCTTTTGAATGAGATTTACTGGATGTAAATTCAATTACATTTAGTGTGATTGGACACTTCAATTAGTGTGTGTAAAACTGGTCCTCCTTCAGAGTGGGAAAGAGGGGAGTCACACATTTATGTTACACTGAGGTATCCCCTAGGTCAGGTTTTACAACCGCCAGTAAACATGCAGGACTTACACACTCATATACATTCACTCCGGAATACTTGACTGAAAGATTAGCTTCCTGTTATATAACCCTCTAGTCACTATAGCTATAAAAATGTTGCTAATTAAATTCACATACCATCTTTGTAGTCTATTGGATGTGTTGGCTGACTGATATCTCTAATTGAAGTCTGACCTCAGGCTACCTCCCCCACTGGGTGAGTACAAGCAGTGGCCACATTTGGAATAGTATCTGAGGCCCAGTGATGATACATAAAACCCAGAATGCCGTAATTTTTCAGGTTTAACCTATTACAATACAAAAATTAAACTTTATTCATTGCAAAACAAACTGAAATAGATGGTGGCTTTGCATGGTGTGCTTAAATAAGATAAGATCAAATTAAATAAATGTTACTTAAGTGTCATAGTGTGCATATTTAATGTTTTTTTGTGGTTCCTTCAACCACCGCCAAAGGGAGGCACTCCTCAACTGCCCTGAGTGCGTTCAAGTCTTGTGTTCCAGGAAGCAAAAGCATGTCGTTTTAACTCTGTTGGCACCCACTTTAAAAGAACACCATCAGGGGACAGCTCTGGGTCGGACCCAGGTTGATTTTGTGTGTGAGAGGGTTAAACCCAGGTTGCTAACAGCTGGGGCAAGGCAATGTGGGACTTGCAGGACAAGTGAATTGTATTGGTTAGGAATGAGGGCACACTGCAGTGATGTAACTGTAGCTTGTAAACAAACTTTGACCAAAAAGTGTGGAAATCTGGCAAGATTATGAAATCCGGGAGCTCCTCACCATACACAGAGAGGGGGAAATAACCATGCAACAGTCATGTATTAAACTTTTATTTATCGGACACACGGCACTTGCCAATCCTGTGCAGCTCTCCTGTAGCACCACCAGACAGGTAAGAGAAGAAACGGCATCACCTAATGCAGGGGTCAGGAACCTTTTTGGCTGAGAGAGCCTTGAAAGCCACATATTTTTACATAACATCTTTAACACTAAATACTAGAGGTTGACCGATTATCTGCGCCGATATTTGGAATTTTGACGTATATTGGTATCTGTGTTTTTTTTAATCCAACAGGCCGATATCAAGAAATCAATTAAAACTGTTCTATTTCGGCTCAGACGCCCCCTCTCTCTTTCTCTCTCCTGCTACTTCTGTCTCCAGCATTGTTCCGCCCACGGCGGAACGTGCCACTTACACCGAAGCAAAAACTGTCCAAAGACACACACACACGGCGGAGATGTGTTTTGTCGTGTCGAGAATGAACAAAGTAAACATTAGCAGCTCTGCTAAGCTAGTAGCACCTCCCAACATGTCTGTGAATTACTTGAAACAATGCTGTTCGTAAACAGTCCGTGACTGTAGAAGCCTGTCTGTGTGATTGAGAGGGAGCGCGTAAGAAATTCAATTCAGTCTTGTTTTGTTGCAGGGAAGTACGCTGAGATGAAGGCTGACTAGGTTTTACCATAACATTAGCTCGCCGGTCCTGCTCTCAGTAGACTATGTATTAGCAATGGGGAGAATGTATGTAATGTGGAGAACAGTGTGTGTTTGTGTGAAAGTCACATGAAAAACTGTACAGCTCACAACTACTACAATAATTTCTGAGTCTAGGATCCATGCACTTTTGGAGCTATTTATTTTCTATTTGTTTGGTTAAATAAACATGCTTTAGGCATTTAAACAAAGTTAAGTGTTGGAATTATTCAACATTATTAAGCCAATTTTTACACTTTTACTGCAAATGAATATTGGTTCCAAATATCGGTTATCGGCCTCCTGAACTACTAATAATCAGTATCAGTCCTGAAAAACCCATATCGGTTGATCACAATTGGGTATTCATGTGTCAACCATTTCACATCTATGGAGGTGGTTTAATGACACAGGGCGCACGAACGATCAACCACATGCTCCCAAGCCACATGTTACCACCTGGGGGGTGGTGACATGTGGCTTGGGAGCAAGACTACCATATTTGTCTCCAATGCAATGAATTTGCAGTTGTGACTAATTTCTTTTTCATTTGTGACACTATTACATTGTATCCAACTTAAAATTTCATATCTAATATGTGTTGTTAATATGCACTTGTGATCAAAATTTTAAGACCAGTTGAAAAATAGCAAGAATGCACATTTTGCACTGTTGGATCTTAAGAAGGTTCTAAGTAGTGCTTCAAAATGCAAAAAGAAGAAATGGGAGTGAGACAAAAAAAATTTGAGTAAGCAATTTATTGCAAACAACCATTAAACTGAAATAGGCTGTTTATCAGCTGATCAAAACTTTAAGACCACAGCCTTTAAAAGCTCAAATCTTTGCAAAAATGTGGATTCAGTGTCATTTTGTGTCAGTTATCCACACTGTCATGACCTTCTGACGACAAAGGCAAAAAGCTTTCACTCTTTGAACGCGGTCAGATTGTTGAGCTGCATCAGTAAGACCTCTCGCAGCGTGCCACTGCTGCTGAGGTTGGGTGCAGTAAGACAGTCATTTTAAATTATAAATTTTACATTTCTTAAAAGATCCTGAGGATTATGGGGAAAAAAAAGTCAAGTGGTCGACCCAAAAAAATTTCACTGGCCCTGAGCCAGAGGATCCAATTGGCTGTCTGTCAAGACATGGGATGATCCTCGGCCCAATTTAAGTTAGTCACTGGTGCCAACTGCAGTCCCATAACCATTAGACGGCATCTGCGAGAGAAGGGTTTTAAGAACAAAAAGTGTCTTCAATGACCTCGTCTCCTTCAATGGCACAAAATTGCATGTTTAGAGTTTGCACGAGACCAAACATGGAACATTGAAAGGTGGAAGAAAGTTTTATTCTCTGATGAGAAAAAATTTAACCT
>JAQQAE010012525.1:0-13127 GCA_029823295.1 Pseudamia nigra | reverse complement strand
ATGTCCTCCACTTGTAAACAAGTTTCCGGATGGTGGAATGGCTGATGTTAAATTCTTTTTAAATCCCTTACCAGACTTATAAGCAGCCACAATCTTCTTTGTGAGGACCTCAGTCAGCTGTTTGGTTCTCACCATGGTGCTCACTCTCACTTCAACAGTCAGAGGCACCAAACTTAATGTCTGAGGCTTAAATAGGGCAAAGTTCCTTCAAAATGCTGGGTAATAATGTTCTGATCATGTGCAGCTGATGTGATACACCTGCGTGTGATTTTAATCATTTTAAGTGAGAAAGTATGTGGGGGTGTCCTAATTTATTCCTCATCAGAAATTGCATTCTTTTTAAATTACATTTTACACAAAGTTTTAAAAAGGCTTTTCTTAATTTTTAATTGTTTAGCTATATCACTTGGATACCTCAGTATTGTTAAAATTGATATTAAATATCCATAATATCCAAATATGTTAAAAAATATACAGGCTTTCGCAGGGTGTCCTAATTTTTTCACATGACTGTAGGTGACGATACGGACACAGGATTGTGAAACTAATAACTGCATATTTCTCCAGATAATAAAGAGTTTTCTCTCCCAAAAAGACCAACAGAAGCTCATGGCTGTTTTCGCCTGCAGCAGGTTTGGCTAATGGTCGGACTCTCCGAGTTGTAACCAGGACAAGCAGAATGGAACACATTACTCCAGTTTTAAAACCTTTACACTGGCTTTCACGGGAGATTCGGAACTGCTGCAACTAGTCCATGGGCGTTCAACCTGTGGCTCTGGGGCCACATGTGGCCCCTTGCTAAAGGCCCCTGTGGCACTAAAGTCAACATTAACTAATAGAAATAATTTTAAAATACTGACAACATAAACAAAATCATCAGAAAAATTGATAGAAATTCTCCAAAAATAAATAAAATGAAATGATCACAGATCAATAAAAAAAATGACCAGATATTCCACAAAATGCTAAAAAATGAACAAGACATCAACAAAATAATGAATAATACAAAATATAATAAACAAAATAAATAAAAATGAACAAAGAATCACGTAAAATAACAAAAACAAGGAAGCAAAGAAAAAAATAAGTAAAATAATACATGAATGTTAAACTGAAAAATAATCCAAAAAAATTGCAAAATAATTTTAAAAAAACTAACCAAATAATCTACTCTGGTAACAAAACATCAGCAAAATGAACAAGAATAAACAATATAATAAACAAAATGAAGGAAAAAATATGAATAACGACTGTTTACACAAACTGATAAAAATCATCAACAAAAACAATAAAAAAAATCAGAAAACATAACAAAATGACAAATTAATAACATAATCAACAAAATTATCAAAAAATGAATAAAACTGAACAGAAAAAATTTAAAGTCTTAATCAACGAACCCATCACAAAGACATTTTTAAAAATGACACAAAGCCATCAAATAATCAACAAAATGAACAAAACATCAGCAAAATAAGTCAAAATGAACAACAATAAACTATATAGTGAACATGATGAAGAAAATATGAACCAAAGAAATTAACAAAATGCTCAAGCAAATGAGCCAAAACATGAAAATACACAAAAAAACTTGGTTTTACCATATCGTCATCTGCAACGTGCACCATACGTCATGTGATACAAATAATCCGCATGGCTCGATACAGATATTTTTTCCTCTTTTCTGAGCAAAGGTGGTTGTTTAGAATGTGATCGCTGCAGTCCTCTGGTCTCTCTGTATATCTAGCCTTTTGATGTGGACACAGAGGAAAGAGCTGCACAGCAAAGGTTTGCATTTGCCCTCAATTCCAGCTCCTGCAGCTTTAAACAAGCACTAAAATGACCAACCTTGTATGAGCTGGATGCTGACGAGCTTCACCATCTGCAGCTCTGAGCTCAGTTTAGTGTCATTAATGGAAATCTTTAGTAATCCTGGTTCACGCGGGACCGTTAATGGCACATTTAACCCAGTTCACATGTGTACGTCTAATTACATCACTCGTCTGATGTCTGACGGCACGAATCGAAGCGTAAATGTGACATAACAGGCTCCGAATCGTGCGCATGTCTTGTTACAGTTACAATCTGCTGACGGAGACTTAAAGCCGAGGATTACGCTGATGAACTGGTCGGATGTGGAGATGCTGAGGTCACCGCTGCAGATGTGAAGCCAAACACTGATTAGAGTAAACAGAAACGGTAGTCAAGTAAAAGTACCGTTAGTGTCAAGGATGTAGGGTTTGTTGGACCATTGATGGGGACAAAATAATCAAAAAATGAGTAAAAATGAACAAAATAACGAGGGAAAATGCATAAAAATGTACTAAATAATCAAGAAAATTAGTACAAAAGGAACAAAATCATCAAGAAACGGAATGAAAAGGAACAAAATAAGAAAATGAGTAAAAAGCAACAAAATAATAAAGAAAGCGAGTAAAAAGGAACAAAATAATCAAGAAAACTAGTAAGAATTAACAGAATAATCATGAAAATGAATAAAAATGAAGAAAATAATCACGAAAATGAATAAAAGTTAACAAAACAATCAAGAAAATGAGTAATAATAAAAAATCAAGAAAATGAGTAAAAAGGAACACAATAATCAAGAATATGACAAATAAAAAAAGGAACAAAATAATCAAAAAAATGTAAAAAAAAACCGTAAGAATTAACAGAATAATCATCAGAAAGAATAAAAATGAATAAAATAATCATGAAAATGAATAAAAATTAACAAAACAACCAAGAAAATGAGCAAAAATTAACAAAAAAGTTAGTAAAATGGACCAAAATAATCAAGAAAACTAGCAAAAATAAATAAAACAATCATAAAAGTGAATAAAAAATGAATAAAGTAATCATGACAATGAATAAAAGTTAAAACAATCAAGAAAATGAGTAAAAATAAACAAAATAATCAAGAAAACTGATAAGAATTAACAAAATAATCATGAAAATGAATAATCATGAAAACGAATAAAAATAAATAAATAAATATTTATTTTAATATTAATATATAACTATATTTTATAAATTAACAAAACAACTAATAAAATGAGCAAAAATAAACAAGAAAGTGAGTTAAATGGACCAAAATAATCAATAAAACTAGTAAAAATGAATAAAAAATGAATAAAATAATCCTGTAAATGAAAAACATGAACAAAACAACCAAGAAAATTAGTAACAATGAAACAAATAATCAAGAAAATGCATAAATTAATAAAATAATCAATGAAATGAATAAAAGTGAACAGAACAAAAAATATGAAAATAATCAACAAAATGAACACAAATACTGTAATCAAGAAAATAAATAAAGATGTAGCAATGTATTTCTTTAAAACATTGTAGAAAATGAAGAGAACTCTGAAGAAAGTCAAAAGAAATGAAGAAACTAATCATATTGGTTAAAAAAAATCCTTAATTCTGGCTCATTTTTTCCTTACTTCAGTAATAGTTCAGATTGAGGAGAAGGAGAGGAGGAGGTGAAGGAGAGAAGGAGAGGAGAAGGAGAGAAGGCGAGGACTTCAGGTGTGATAAGTCCATCTGAAAGCGTCGTTGGCAGCCTCCGAGCCTCAGGTCACATTACACACCGCCCCAAGAAAATCGCAGTTTGGTGAAAAAGGTCAACGACCCCCGTGTGCAAATGAAGCGGCCTGACTTGGAAACGCCGAAGCCCACGGTAAACAAATCCAAAGAGCGACCTGATTAGGAAAAAGGTTCGTCTGTGGTGAAAGCACGTTTATCATCAGTGACTCAATAAAGCAGCTCCAGATTTGTTTTCGAATCGGCACCAGTCGGACTGTCACAATCACAGAAAACAACGGCGCCGCATCATTAATCGTCATCTCGCTTCTTTCATTTCTTCATGTTGTGTTGATTTGTCTTTAATTTGATGGTGTTGTGCAATATTTTTTGTTTGCTTTGTGGACATTATGTTGTTCGTCATTTTGTTCATCTCATTTTGCTCAATTTTTGTTCACTGTTGTGTGACTGAACAATTATCGCTCACATTTTCATTTTCTTGATTATTTTGTTCATTTTTGTTTGTTTAATTTTTGTGAATTGTTTTGTTGCATCTTTGTTCATTTTGATTTTTCTGTTAACTTTTGTAGATGATTTTGCCTATTTTTGTTGAGTTTTTTTTTCAGATTTTAATCTTTTTGTTGTTCATTTGGTTATTATTCTGTAAGTCTTGTTTTTTGAGGATTATTTTGTTCAGCTTTTTTTTGGTTGGTTGGTTTTTTTATTGCATATTTTGTTACACTGGTTCATTTTTGGATGATTTTGTTCATTGTTTTGTTCATTATGATTATTATATACATTTTGCTTAATTTCCGTCACTCCAATTGATTATTTTCTTCATTTTCTCATCACTTTGTGGATTAGTTTTTCATTTTATGTGGATTCTTTTCCTTCTTTTTTGATTTAAATTTTTTTTGTTAATTTCTACAGACACCTTGGCTCACAGGTGTCAAACTCGTGCCATGGAGGCCGAGACCCTGCAGGTTTTCTCTCCAACCACATAATTTCACTGATTAGCTCCTCCCCTCAGTTTGAAGGAGTGATGATCAGTGAAATCACCTGCTTTAGTGACTTTTTGCAGAGAAAACCTGCAGGGTCTCAGCCTCCGTGGCACCAGTTTGACACACCCGTTCATTTGTGGGGGGGTTTTTTTTCTTTTTCATAATTTTGAACTTGATTATTTTGTTCATTTTGTTGCTCATTCTTCTTCTTCTCCTTTCGGCTGCTCTTTATTTTTGCTAATTTTGTGCATTGCTTTGTCCAATTTTGTGGCTTATTTTGTATAGTTTTTGTTCATTTTTTGCGGCTATTTAGTTTTTTCACATTTATTATTTTATTAATTTTTAATTTCTTCAATTTTTGTTATTTATTCATTATTTGACAGGTTCAGAAGTTTCTTCAGTGTTTTGATAATTTTTTGTTCATTTTGTGCATTTTTTTCCTTCAATTTTGTTTACTTTTATAATTTTTTTTATTTAACATTGTAGGAGCCAACTCAGTCATATTACAGAATCTTTACACTTACAGTAAAACATAAAATCCAAACAGTGCTACAACGTGGATGTGAATTACAGTAAAAAGCTGCAGATATTACATCAGCTGTAAATTTGCTCTGTAGGAGACCACGCACGAAAACTGAACTTTTTTCACCCACAGACAGACTGTTGAACTATTTGTGAATGCAGAAACGCCACCTCAGCTCCACCGTCTGGTATCTGCCCCTGAATTATTAAACCTTCGGAGCAGGGCTTTGGTGATTCTGCTGCTGAAACTCTCTGACATGTTGCCACACATCTCAGATCCAGGCATCGGGCCGTGAACGAGGCTCCAGCGTGCAGGATTTACACAACTGTTTAGTTGACTTAAACACAGAGATGCAGATTTTATTGATTTGTCCGCACTGTCGGGCTGCACAGGAAAAGCAGCACAGTCAGCTAAGTGCATGTGGTTTTTAGTGTAGAAACGTATCACACGCAGACAGGTCCTTCACGATTAGACGTCTATGGCTGAAATCATCTGTGACCGTTCAAGGTTAAACATTTGGTGGCTTCAGAACACAGACTGTATGTATTAATTAACAGAATAACTGTGACATCATACATTGATTTCTGAACTGCAAGCCACGGGCAACCATTCATTCCCTATGGACAGTTGCTCAGTGGCAATGAAGTGAAAAAAAAAACAAATTTATAAACGGAATTAATTTTGGAAATTATGAATAACGTGTCAGCCAGCTTGTTATCAGTATCTGTGATGGAATGGGGTGCTCTAGTGCACATGACATGGTTAAAGTGCACATTTAATTCATGTGGAGTTCCTCAGGGATCGATACTCGCTCCACTGAACTTCCCATTTTTCTTTCATCTCATTCAGAATTAGTCACCTAAGTAATACATCACCCGTGAGCCTCTGCTGTTGTTGGCATGGAGACCAGGCAATGGATGCTCAGACTATATACTTAGGGCGACCTCACAGGGAAATGTTTCAAGCATTCATGTTACAAAAACTGATCGTAAAAAGATTAATTTCCAGTCTTTTCTGCAGCTGTAGGTGTCCGGGTGGTCTGTGGGGAATATACTTTCTGGGCTAGAGTGTAGTACCAGCAAATGGACACTGGTTGAATCAGTTTCGCATTCCCTCCCCCCTCCCCTGACTGCCCATGTGCCAAGTTTGGTTAGTTTGAGTTCAGACACTTTGGAGATACAGATCTGATTGTTGCTGTATGTACAACCTTGAAATTGACAGTGACCTTGACCTTTTTCCTTGAAGGACACAGCGACAACCCACAGGTATTGGACATTTTCAACCTTCCTCAGTAGTTAGGAATGTATGTAGGTGAATGTGGGATGATCTCAACTGATCTTCAAGGTCAAAGTCAATGCCATGGTCATTTAATGAGAGGTGTCCTGGAGTTTAATCCATCACATGTTGAAATTCAGTGCCTCTAGCTGTAGTAATTTTGGTACTGTAGGTCAAAATAGTTTTTCACAATTAGCTAATTATTATGTAAATAGGTGATGGTTGCCATAGTAACCCTTCCCCTTACCCAGACAATCTATGTGCTAAGTTGAGTTCCTTTGAGTCCAGGGATTTTGGGGATACAGAGCCAAATGTTTGGACAGACATACAGTACAACCTTGAAATTGACTGTGAAGGTCACAGCATATTTGCAAAGAGCAAAGTCAATAGCCCAGTTATATATTCAACCCGATTACAGATAAAAATGTATGTACAGAAAAGTGCAATAAATTTAAACCCTACTAATCTTCAAGGCCAAAGTCAAGGTCATTTAATGAGTGAGACATATCCCAGAGTCTAATCTTACATAAAACATGTCACATATTAAAACTTGGTGCTTCTAACTATAATAGTTTTTTGACTATAGGTCAAAATATATTTTTTTCAATTATTTAATTAATATGTATGTGGTGGTGGTTGCCATTTGAACCTTTCCCCCTAGTCTATATTCCAAGTTTGGTTAGATTGGGTCCAGGGACATTGGGGATGCAGAACCAAATGTTCAGATGGACACAGAGGTCTCGACTATACCACATCTAACCTAGTCCTTACAATCCTTGGGAGATTAAAAAGGCCCTTAAATAAATATTGCATGGTCCATTAAAGAAACTGTGGCAAACATCCAATGATGCACCTGAAGATGTGGTGCACTGGAGGAAACCAAGATGACTTTAGCAAAACAAGCTGACGATACACACCCACTCAAGGTAAGTATGGAGAACCCACTCAGGGCAAATACTGTGCTGAATCAACTGCAATTGCAACACCTAGTCCTATTCAGTAATCTAACTTCATATATTTACAGCACAGACATTACATGAATCTCAAAATCCAGTAAAGACAGATTTTTACGGATACATGAGTTTGTCATTCCTCAATAAATGATGAAATACGTTGTAAAGGTTGCTGTTTCTCTCTGGTTACAGGACAGTAAAAACCCACTCCAGGTCTCGTTTACCTTGACATGTGATGCAACACTAAACTGAACAGTAAAACATTTTCTAACCAGACCTTAAACAACACTGAATTAAACACGAAACCAACAACAAGCTAATGATGCAACAGGATCTGGGTGATAAATTGATAATTATTGTGATTTTTATATTGTGATATTTAATAGTGATAGTTTATAATAATAATAAATTACTTTTGTCTCTATAATGGTAAGAACTCAGCTTTTGTTCATTTGATTTTGCTTGTACACTCACCGGCCACTTTATTAGATACACCTTGCTAGTACTGGCATGTCGTAATTCTTTGTGGCATAGATTCAATAAGGAGCTGGATGTTAGTCCACACTGACATGATGGCATATCACCAAGTTTAAAGAATTCATCTCTCTCTCTGTGCCATCTATCAATACGATGAGGGATTCAAATCTCACAATTAACACCCCTTCAAAACTAGATGTAGTTGTTAATATGTGTGCAGCCTCGCGATACTGTCGTTCCTCTGAAGAAAAAGTTAGTGACAGAGGATGAAGCACCTTGGTTCAGGAACTACAAAGATTAGCGAGACAATGGCGTTCCTCTAAACTAGTAGAATCTTTTCATGTCTGGAGAGATAGATTTATAAAATGTAGAAAAACCCTCTGTTTGGCCAAAAATACATACTAGTCTTCCTAAATAGAAGAAAATAAAAACAACCCCAGGTTTCTTTTTAGCACTGTTGCCAGACTAACAAGAAGCCATAGTCCTATTAAAACCAATATGCCTTCAACTCCGTTCCCTAATGACTTCATACAGTTTATCACAAAAAAAACTACCATTAGAGAACAAATCTGTGCCTCCCCACCATCTCCCAGAGATACATTTAACACAGTATCTGCACAACCTCCTGCTCTTACACACTTAGACTCCTTCTCATGTACTAATCTGTTAGAACTAACTAAAATAATCAACTCAGCAAAACCCTCCACTTGTCTGTTAGACCCCATCCCAACTAAATTATTTAAAGATGTCGTTCCCTTTAAATTGACAGTACTATAGTGGATCTCGTAAACCAGTCTCTGTCATTAGGCTATGTGCCGCAGGCCTTTAAAACAGCCATGATTAAACCCATCCATAAAAAGACTAATTCTGACCCAGGTGACAGCTAATTACAGACCCATCTCCAACCCACAATTTCTAGCTAAAGTCCCTAAAAAAAACTGTTGCAAAGCAGCTACAGCAGCATTTACACAAAAATAATCTGTTTGAAGAATTTGAGTCAGGGTTTAGAGAACAACACAGCACTGAAACTGCACTGGTGAAAGTAATTAATGATCTTCTATTAGCCTCAGATACTGGACTAGTTTCAGTACTTGTACTTTTGGATCTCAGTGCTGGTTTTGACACCCA
This sequence comes from Pseudamia nigra, assembly GCA_029823295.1. NCBI lineage: Eukaryota > Metazoa > Chordata > Actinopteri > Kurtiformes > Apogonidae > Pseudamia > Pseudamia nigra. Next base: position 4,242 of record JAQQAE010012525.1, on the reverse strand, counting down.
TCGATCCTAACATTCAAAATGAGCAGAAATATCCAAAAGCAATGACAAAAAGCAACAGGATTAAGAAAAAATGGACAAAATTGAGCAACAAATTAACAAAACTGAACAAAGCAAAGTGAACTGTACAATTAACATTGAGTACAAATGAACAAAATAATCCAAAAATCAAAGAAAAATATAAGAATGTCAAAAATCAAACAGGACAAAAGTGGCAACAAATCAACAAAATAAACAAAAATGGGCAAAATAAATGCGAAAAAAAAGATTTATTTAAAAGCGTGATCTTTTAGAGACGCAAAAGTTACATCCAGTATGATCTAAAATCACAACCGACCAGTAAAGAAAATAGATATAAACGGGCTTAAAAAAAAGGGGGGGGAATGAACAATATAATAAAAACACTGAACAAAATGTCGATAAAATAAGTAACAACATGAGCAAAAATGATCAAAAGACTCAAAAAGGTTGATTAAAAAAATGAAGAGAAGACAAAATAACCAACAAAATTAGTGGATGAACAAATAAAGGAAAGACATTGGTTAAAGCAAAACTAAATAATCACGTTGAAAAATGAACAAATTAAGAAACAAATTATCAAAATAATCCCACAAATACGTTAGGTTGTAATAAATTCTACTTATGAAGCTACTCACTATTTGAGTATTTTGCATGGCACTCTTTTTTCACTCCTACGTACTACTTTTATTCGAGTACTGATTGTGTGTACTCTGCTCAGGATCAAAAATCAGCCTTTAACCACCAACACACGCCTGATTTGACGATAATCCACAGCATATTTGCCCGTGTCGCTCAGCTCGAGTCGTGAACCCGTCGACCTACAGCGTCTTCAGACAGATTCAGACCTGACCGGAACCTTTAACGACACAGGGGGAGGAAGACGTCGAGTCCTTCCTTCCTCCTCCTCCTCCTCCTCCGGGTTCCTCACCTCAGGCGCAGGACTTACCGAAAGCCTCTTATGGAGACGAGAGGCTTGAATGAGACTGGGCGAGGCGAGGACCCGGGAACACGGCAAACACCAGCGTGGAATTCAGGAGGGGATGGGGAGGACGCAGACCCCACAATATGAGTGGAATGTGCCTTTATCGTCCTCCAATTAAACTCTTTATACATCTGTTTCCTTTACTAGTCGGTTGTGATTTTAGATCATATATATAAATTTTGTGTCTCTAAAAGATCAGGTTTGACATAAATAACGATGCTTTTTGCTACTTTTCTCATTTGTTTTTGCCCATTTTTTAATTTTTGTTGATTTGTTGCTAGTTTTTTTTCCCTTTGATTTTTGACTTCTTATATTTTTCTTTCATTTTTAGATTATTTTGTTCATGCACATGTTCGTTACGTTGCATTTTTGTTATTTTCTTGCTTATGTCGACCATTTTCTAAATTTTCTTTCTTATTTTAATTGTTTCTGTTACTACATTTATAATTTTTGTTCATTTTCTTGCCTATTTTGTTCATTTCCTTGATTATTTTGACCATTTTTACATTTTCATTCTTATTTTAACTGTTTCTGTTGCAATATTTTTCATCGCTGCTCATTTTCTCGCTTATCTTGACCATTTTCTACATTTTCTTTCTTATTTTAATCATTTCTATTTCTACGTTTATCATTTTTGTTCATTTTCTTGCTTATTTTGTTCATTTCTCTTGATTATTTTGACCATTTTCTACATTTTTATTCTTATTTTAACCATTTCTGTTGCGATATTTTTCATTGTTGTTCATTTTCTTGCTTATGTTGCCCTTTTAATATATTTTTTTTCTTATTTTAATCATTTCTGTTTCTACGTTTGTCATTTTTGTTCATTTTCTTGCTTATTTTGTTCATTTTCTTGATTATTTTGACCATTTTCTACATTTTCATTGTTATTTTAACCATTTCTGTTACAATATTTTTCATCGTTGTTCATTTTCTTGCTTATTTTAATCACTGTTGTGTATTTTTCAATTTTGTTCATTTTGTTACTCATTTAGTTCGTTGGCTTCATTATCTGGATTATTTTTGTGTTGCCTATTTTTCACTTTCATTCAGTTTTTACTTTCTTTGGTTACTTTTCGATCATTGAGGTCATTATTAATTATTTGGCTGCATTTTGAACACTTGTTCATTTCCTTTCTTATTTTGCTCGTTTTTTTTAATCATTTTTGTCATTTTTTGTTCATTTTGTTGCTCATTCTTTGTTAATTTTCTGGATTGTTTTGATTATTTTTGTACATTTAGTTTCCGACTTATATTGTGCATTGTCTTGATTATTTTTGATCATTTTTGTTAACGCCGTTGCTTATTTTCTGCTTTACGTTCATTCTGTTACATATTTTCTTCACTTTCTTGATTATTTTGAACACGTCTGCTCATTTGCAACATATTTTTGCCCATTTGTTGCACCTTTTGTTCATATTTGCTTTTTGTTGTTTCTTAAAAAACTTTTTTTTTTACATAATTAATGAAGTGTTTGTTCTATATTGCTTTCAGTTTTGATCTTTTTTTTTAATTTTCCCAAAACTGTTCCATTAATTTTTGTCCACTTTGATGATTTAGTACCAATTTTGATCCAGATTTGATGAAGTTTATAACTACACATGCTGCTCTAATTGATGTTTTTGTCTTGATGACGTGGTTCATTATTTCATGGACTGTTTTGTTCATTGATTGTTATTATTACTGATCATTGATTTAGGGATGATGTCCCTTTTTGTGCAATTTGCCTTATTTTGTTGAAGATTTTTTCCATGTTTTGTTCAACAAAATGAACAAATAATTGATCCCCATTCTGATTCACCTTATTTTCTTGGACATTTAAAGCAGACAATGCATAAAAATTATGCAATGGATTCATTTTAAGTACGAGTGTAGATATTAGGTCAGTGAATAATACATTTTTTTTTGGTCTTTTGTTGATTATTTTCACTGTTCCTCGTCCCTTTCGTGTAATGATGCTCAAACTGATGCGTTCACAACTCACCAAAAACACAGAAAACGCAGAGGGGGAGACTTTAAACGTCCCGGAGGATCCGGACAAGAAATGTGTTCAAACCGAACCTCCGCCCTTGACTGTGCGTCTGTGGAAGCGTCTGTCACATACGGACGCGTCAAATCCACACACAGTCCTGGTCTGATGTGACACCCCGCTGTGCGCCATCACCTCCATCTCCTCCACCTCCACCCTCCTCCTCACACACATCAACATGCAGCACACACTCTCCTGCAGCCCGGAGCCTCCAGCCCCCCCAGCCTCGTCACTCACTATGAGCGGGATGGTCCTGTCGTCCCGGTGGATCTCCAGCCTCCCGGGTACCTGCTTGGCCTGCCCATGGCCCCTGCCGCGGGTCTGCGACGCCGACGACGGCGACGACTGCGGCTTGCTGTCCTGCCACAGGTAATAAAACGTGCCCAGGATCCACGCGACGGTCAGAATGGCGATGGCGTTGGCCCGTATCCTGCGCATGGTGAGCCCATAGGGAGCCGGTGCGGGGCGGGGAGGGGGGAGAGGGGGCGGCAGAAGGTGCAGCCTCTCCGCCGGTGATGGTTGAAGACGCGCGGTGTCTCTGAGAAGAACAGCCGCTTCTGGCCGAGCGCTGCTGACTCTGCTGGGATTTGCGCACTGACAGCGGAGCGGTCCTAGCGCCGAGGCGTATCACGGCGCTGCGCACACACACACACACACACACACACACACCCACAGCTACCGGACACAATGAAGGGGGGGGGGCAATCATCCAGCTACTTGGAGCCTAATTTCAGCCGCGTATGCTCAGATCAGAGCGCTCTTTTGTGTTCATTTCCCTGATTATTTTCAGTGTTTTTGTTCATTTTCTTCCACATTTTTGTTTATTGCTGGAGATATTTCTGTCCATTTTAGTCATTATTTTGTCCATTTTTATAATTACTTTATCCGTTTTTTTCTTGATTGAGTGTTAAAAAAGATCAGTGAGACATGGATTTAATACAGTATGTGTCAATATTTTTATATTCCTCTGATTTTATTTTTCATGTGGCATCAAAGCCAAGGACCTTCGGGTCAAATTGACCCTTTGTCATGTACAGTGGGTAAGTTCTCCTACTTAAAAAGATGACCGAGGCCTGTAATTTTCATCATAGGTTCACCTCAGCTATGACAAACAAAATGAGAAAAAAAAAATCTGGAAAATCACATTGTCTGATTTTTAAAGAATTTATTTGCAAATTATGGTGGAAAATAAGTATTTGGTCAAAACCAAACA
>JAQQAE010012524.1:0-13128 GCA_029823295.1 Pseudamia nigra | reverse complement strand
TTCGGAGCCGAAAACTCCGGTTTTGTGCGTCCACACGCATACGCATAAACGGAGTTTTCAAAAATCTTCACTTTGGCTGGAGTTTTTTAAAATATCTGTTTTTAGTGCGGTTGTGTGTGGATGACAGGTCAAACCGAAGATATTTATCTTCGGTTTGACAAACCGAAGATAAATATCTTCGGTTTGTGAGATACCCTGCTACGTGTGGACAGGGTCTTAATGTCCCACTTCTTCTTTGCTAACCTCTTCCTTTGTACACACTAAAGGACTTCCTTTAGTGTCTTCCTTTAAAGGACACTACAGGACTAAAGTACTTCCTTTGTACACACTCACTCCTAATCGCTAAATCCTTTAAATTCTTCATCCTCGGTTTTGCTTCTGAACAACTCCGGAGGTGGACGACGCATCGCTTCGTCCTCTGCGTTGCTGCAGTCAGACTTAGCATCAGTTTCATTTCCAATTTTCCCGGCCTTTCTGAATCCCGACAGGATGGTTTCGTTTGTCACTCAAGTCCATGCCTTGTCGATCTATCCGATGACTTGCTGGAAAGTTGCATGGTGCATCCTCCCGATTGCCGTGAAGCTGTGCTCTCCATTCATTATCCACTGCTCCCACAGGTGACGCAAAACTGCTTTGCAGCTCCATTTCACCGAAATGTCAAGTGGCTGAAGTAGTTGGGTTAAGCCTCCAGGGATGATGGCAGGTATGGTTGTTACCGGTAATGTACCAACCAATTACTGTATTACTGACAATTTAACCAATTACCTGTATTACTGACAATTTAAAATTGTCAGTAAGTACAGGTGCGGCAGATGCAAGTATACAAGCCTAGAGGGCCCTCTCGTTGCTGTCAGTGTGAAAACAACGAACACGTGAAATATTTTACTATAAAAGTCGCTCCTGTTTATATGTTGCATCCCTAACCAGACTATGAAAAAAGTGTGACATATAGTCCGGAAAATACGGTAAATTTTGCATATTTGTGAAAATAATTTCACTGATATGTGGACGTGGCCTTAAGGAGTTCTATGAAGAGCTCAGCTGAAGAACATGTACATATGAAGCCTGTCACTTCTTCCCGAGGCAAAAACAAAATACATTTGATCATTTGTGCACATGCGTGGTACGAATACAAACAAATTCAGGAAGGAAAATACTGATGAATCCCTGATTAATTCTGTACATACTCGGTATTTTGTGATGAGGCTCATTACCCTCTGAATATAGCCGCCTCTTATCGGAGTTTATGACTCAACCAGAGGTTCAGAGGGAACGTTTAGACCAGACAAATATCATTTACGCACTGCTTTCAGAGAGTAGTTCTGTCATAAACAATGAGATCCCTCGCATCATGTCACTAAATTCTGTAACTGATCATGTACTAAAAGCATAGTAACGCTACGGCTCTGGTAATTGGTAACTGGTTCCCACAGTGTGTCTCCTTACTGAGGTGGTTCTGCCAAGTTTTGAGTGCTGGCTCCTCCAGGGTGGGCCGGGCAGTGGCAATGTCCACGTGACCTCTGTCATTGCAGGGTAACGACACTTTAAAGATGTCTTCCAGCATCTGACGTTTGCTGTGCATCAACTCTGTCCAGACACGATTCACAGCCTTCAGCAGCAGCTGCCGTCCTGTGCGAAGGTGGAGAGGGGATTTCATTAAGATGTAACAGACACACACACAATAACAGGGATACAAACATCTGTCTTTTAAAGGAAAGTCAATTATCAGCATAAAAAGCAAACCAGGTGATTATTTATGAGGTGACTCACCTTCACTGACGTCATGGCTGTGTGTGGCGTCGGCGTCATTCTCCGAGGGCATCATGACATGCCAGGTTGTCATTCTGGCCTCAGCCTCCAGACCAAAGCCCTCCACACTGCTACAGATACAAACGCCAACATATTACAGACTTAACAGAGAGGTAAATGTGGGGGACCACAGGGATATGCTTTCTACACAGTGTTCTGTTTTCACAGTGTTCTTAGCATGGAAGAAAAGTTACTGCAGGACTAACACAAAAAAAGATTTGCCATAATCATAAACCACTGACAAAAAATCCAAAACTGAGTTTGGTATGTTGATTTTTACTGTCTGACATCTCAGTAATCCTATATATTAAAAACATCCATTAATTATTGGATATGATGTAATTATGGGATATGATGAAAGGTAATGCAGAGGAATAAAACATCATCTGTGTCCATCTGCACTAGTAATAAACACTCAGGGTTATGTGTAACCTACCAAACTGTTAAAAACATACTATAATAGTGAATGTAATATAAATATACATATTATGAATATATGAATATAAAAAACTAACTACCCCTACTAAAAGAGAAGAGATTATTAATAAATATCTTACTGCACCATCTCTAGTTATTAGAGCATACACTCTTGTTTTGAAGAACACTAATACTGTAGGGACAACATTTATGTTAAATCTTATCTGAAATAAGCTGTGTTTCCAACAAGAACAGTGTCCGATGAGGACAATGTACAGATAATGTCTGGACATCAGCCACACTGTTCATTTTCTGACCCTGGTAAAGACAAAGGTCAACTTAATTGTCCAAGTCTGTCCTGTCAAACAGGTACGGAGCTACAGCCAGTAGACTGATACTCAGCTGAGATTAGCAAGGTCATGTATTAGTCAATCATACCTTTTTATTAAAATCTGCAAGTTACACTGTGAAGTACCTGACTAAATGTAAATTAAGCTGGCACTTGGGAAACACAATCCACATGCATTTTAAAACAAAAACTCTGCATGACAGCGGGGTTTTTTGCCGCCTTACCTCCCGCTGTGCAAACACATAAAGCAGTGAGCCAGGCAAGCCACAAAGTCCTGGTCATGGTTGCCTGGCCCCAGCACCAGGTTGCGGTTGACTGTCAGGACCCGCAGTGCGTCGAGCAGGGCCACCTGCTGAGCTACTGTCTTGTGGGGTCGACAGAGCTGGTAGAGCACAGTCCGGTTCAGACAGTGGTATATGGTGTCCAGAGAAAGCCCCTGAGAACGCCGCTTTGACTGAGGACAATGAAAAGAGGATTTTCAAATCACACTGTGCTCAGTGATTAAAATCAGGAATGGCCTCCAAGCGGTAATGCTGCTGTAGACTCCATGTGCATAAAGCTGAAGAAAGCCCAAAGCAGATTTGTGTTTGAGCAACTACAGCTGAACTGGGTTAAGGTGCATGAGAACAGTGGATGCACCTTTGTTAACACACTGCTGTTTTAAGGTGTAGACATAATGTGAACACATTATAATAAAAACCTTCCGGAGCTATAAAAAAAAAATAAAAACAACAAACATGAAACAAACTAGATTCAGTTACAGTGTTATAGTCAATATTACCTCAACATTTTTACTACTTTTAGGCTGCAGGAAGAATGACTCATAACCCCTCCTTTTAATGTGTCTGAGCAGTCAATTTAAATCTATCATTATATATTGTAGCTGAGACACTAAATAAAGACTCCACTTTTAGTCATAAACTGAATTTTGTGCTCTGTAGTTAACTGAGAAAGTCAAACTACATGAAGAGCAGACAGTTTAAAGCTGATCAGATTTTTTTTTTTTTTTTTTTTTTTTTACACCGCTTCATGAAAAGTATTCAACAGCCTGGGATATTTTCACCTTTTTAAATTTAATCCATCAATCCATGGAGTGTCCAGGCTGGTCCTCACAGATAGGGTGAGAAGCTCATCCCTCTGGTAGAAGACCCAGACTCTCTGGTAGAGGGCCTGGGTCTGGATGAAAGTACACAGCCACACTTCCAGTCTAAGCACTGATCACCAGTGGGCATCATCTTTTTCAACTCCACATCTATCACCACTGCCTTTTTCTGCGGTGTATCTATCACCACAGTTGGTTAACCATCACCTGTTTGTCAGTCTATACGTGGTAGTCCCACAAGATCTTAGTTGGGTCATTCCCAGTCACCTTCAGAGGGGTCTGCCCCCCACTTTAAGCTTAGGACCTCCACCCCGCACTCAGCACAGATATTTCTGTACACTGTACCATACACTTGGTCGTGGTGTTCTGTGGACACCTTGCTTGTCAGCATCTTACACCCTGCTGTGATGTGCTGGATGGTCTCAGGGGCATCGTTGCACAGTCTGCACCAGGGGTCCTGTCTGGTGTAGAAAACCCCATCCTCCTGTGCTGCATGATCAGAGCCACCGTGCTGTTTTTAAGCCCAGATTTTTTTCAGTCACTGGAAGAATTTTATTGTTTTTTATTTCTTTTTCAGGGATTTGTTTTTCCGAACTTACCAACCTTCCAACCAGCATGCTATAATTTAAATGTATTTAATGATGTATAAGGGTCTGGCAAAAATCCGGGTTACTAATCATTAGAACAGACTCAGAAAGAAGGATGAACAGACTGATGAACTCATGTTACATTAAGCTCTGCAAGCAAAGTCTGTCTAAAAGCACAATAAATTGGATGTGTCAAGGCAAAGATGAGAACAGGCTGAATACAAACTGAAACCCTGCTGTCAATACTTCTGTCCTCCTTCTGTGAGCCCCAGTAAACAGACAGCTCTCGAAACCACCACACGTACCATTCCATTTCCAGAACACAATAGTTAGGAAAAATCAATTTATGAGCCTAATCTGCTTATGTGCAGAGTAGTGTGTTCAGAAAGTATAACATGAAACTAAGAAACAAAATCCACATGAGATTTGCACTTGTTGCAAAGCCTCTGCACTTCTACATTGTTAGTACTACCATTTGCTGGAGGGGCTAAACAGTGTTTCATACGTTAATTACAGTATTATTTCTTACTTGACAGGTACAGTGCAATATAGTTAGCCTTTAGTTAACCTTTATTATGAAGAATATCCAAATTTAAAATGTCAACTTCAATAAAGCGCTTTTCTTTTGTTATGTTTTTATGGACACGTGGGGTTTTGTTTTTTCGAAATCATTACATTCAATTTTCATGTTACACAGTTACTATCAGCTGGACATAAGTTATATACAAATTATTTACATAGATACCAGTAGAACTAAGAACTGATATGAAGTGGTCAAACAGTACCTGTCCAATGAGCTGCACAATGAAGTCCACAACCAGTTTGGAGTCCTTGTTGAACATGCCCTGCCACAGCTTATCCACCACCCGCTGGGTGAAGTAAAACACATTGTTGACCAGAATCTGGTAACTTCCTCCACTGCTGAGAGGTAACGAGGCGTCTTCACCTGGACAAGAACAGCAAGATGACAGGTATATGAGTGGAGAAGGTATAATCTTACACTATTACTGACACAATAATAAAATAAATAACAATAACTAGAGCTCATGTTATCACCCATGTGATGCACCATAAAGGTTGAACCTCAGAACAGCACAGGTTTGCATGACCATATCACTATGGCAAGTTTCCACTGGACCTAAATGTAAAGTCAAAATGTTGGTACAGTCATTTTGTGGGTCTGAAGGACAGCCCACTGCCCTTGGTGAGCTGCAGAAAATCAGTTCAACACTTTTGAGTTATTTAATTTTTCTTGTTAAATTAGTAGCAGTAGTACCAGTTCTCTGAAAAGTTGGTGGTGATATTCAAGTGGTCGCTAACCACAGCAAGTTTGATGTGAACAGGCTTAACTCCTGTCAAGCACTTCCAAATGCTCTTGTTTACAAACCCCGTGGTAGGACAAGAAGCCATAGTACTACCTATTCCAAAAATCAGTAGGTTTGAGATTTTGATTGTGGTTCAGACTCTGTCAAGTTATTGGTTCTTTTCTTGGAACAAGAAGTAGCACCATCTGTTGAAAGGCAACAGTGCCACCTATGTCAAAGTTTACTGGCTGTAGATCTGGAAGTCATCAATAACATGTAACCTGTACAGAAATGAACAGGAAGTTCATGTCCATTTATGGACTGTGGGTGAGTATGAAGTACTGTAGTGCCTGGTAGTACAAGGTGAAGTGTGACAAGCTGTGGAGGTTCTAGTTGTCACCTAGCAGGACATCAGCAGCTAACAGATGCTCCATGACACCATCTAGAATGTTGGACTGAAACTCCTTCTGCTGAGCTCTGGTGGAACGCTCTGGGGAGGCCTAAGAAACAAAAAACAATATGTTTTAAATTTATGAAAGATTTCATTTAACAAAAGCTCACTAATAATTTGCAAAGTTTCTGGTAAGACCCCAAATTTGGGCTCACCTCTAGCAACAGGTCGACAATGGGTGTCTGTTTACTGGCGGGGGTCATACACAGGTTGTCCATGACTAGGACTCTCATGAAGTCAAACACATACTTTTTGGCTGGGTGGTTAGTTAAGGATGTTTTGGATCCCACGTTACAGTATTCAGACTGGCTGCGATTCATCCCAGAGTCACCAGCAAACGCTTTAAACTCCTCTGCAGGAGAACCAGCCTCATCATCCAAGTCACTGACCTGCAGGTGAAAATGAACAACATTTCAGATCTGACAAAAGGTTTAGGATTTGCATCACACAGAAATGCTTTTTTTGTGGTCTTCCATCTGTTTTCCTGTCTCTCCTCTCATTTCTCTCACATCTACATTTAGCTTCAAAGCTATGTGTAGGGATAACTCTATAACCCTGCCATCAAATGATGGCAGCTTCATTCTCCCATCAGATTCAAAAGGTACCCGTCTCAGATGAGGGTTGTCCCAGAGCTACCTCTGCTGCAGAGGTCAGTAGAACAACCAGACTCAGACACTCTGCACATTCCTCCTAACTGCTTCACTCAGAGTCCCCTTCTAATTCTAACCTGCTAAAGTAGTGGCCATCAATCAAAAAGGATTCCGACTGACAGACAAACCTAATCACAATAAAACTATTCCCATAGTAGGGCTGCACCAAATGCCTTTGTGGGGCTCTGGAGAATCACCAGTGAGTAATTAGAGCTTAATTTGAGTCCATGGGGTGGGGGGAGGGGATTGTCTAGATACTGTAGCGGACATTCAGTTAAACCTATCAGTAAGACTTCATTCCATGTAGTGCTTAGCTCACAAGCAGAGTGATATATCTCGGTTATGACCAGGCTCATGTGACTCATATTCATCATCCGTGATCCAGCAAACATGTAAGTAACATGACATGAAGGACAAATAATGACAAATGTTATGAAACATTCCTGGGTACTTACGTAAAAAATCTGCATAACAGTTTCACCCATGTCCATAATTTGTTGATCTGTTAAATTGTGGCTTCTCTAACATGACCACTGAGTCTCACCGTATGATCATGTGACCATATGGTGAGTCTCAGACTGACCACAGCCTCTGTTCCTGTGCTGAAGAATGCTGATTGGCGGAACACATTTAACTTTTGCTCTTCCACACATGGAAGCCAGTATGCTGCTGCAAACTTGCTTAATTTCTATGAGCTAAACTTTGTTTGTTGAGCATTTGGAGAATGGAACAAAAAATGAAAAGAGGCTATCAGATGATGAGGTCCAGCATCTTTGCCAAAGAAGAAATTCAGCAGGACCTCGAGTAAGCGGCTCAAAACAACCAAGCTAACTGGGAGAGCTGTATCTAAAAACTTCATGCATTTGAAAATAATGTTCAGAGTTGTGCAGAAGCAGTAAAGGCCATGGCCATACTTGATATGAGGACTTCTTATGTCTTTTTTATGTCTTTGTCAGGTTTTTTTTTACTGTTCACTGTTAGAGTATTTAAACGTTTCTGTATTTCTTACCATTTCAGAGTAGGGCCGAATGTTGAAGGGGAACACGGTCGCAGCCAGAGCACATAGGAACTCAGGACTGTGCCACATGGGGGCCAGGTCAGGCACATTGTGGTAGAGATATCTGAAGAACTGCATCAGTGTGACAGGATACTCTCTGAGCCAGGAGCCCTCTTCCTCAGATTGCCACGGCTGAATGGGAAACAAAAAAAAACACTGACATGAAAACGATCGTATTCAAGCATCAACATTAAAGCAGTAGGAGCTAATCTGTCAGAACCAAGAGGAGGTCAACTGGAAATCACTGGGTGTTCAAGTGTGAACAAATAAAATTTGCGCTATACAAATAAAATTGAAGTATCAGCTTACTGTGTCATAAAAATTATATAAAACAATTCAATATTAATGAGCTTTTCAGTTGGAATCCAATTAGCCCTGATTATTTCTGAGGAAGTCAAACTGTTTTTATAACTATATTAGAAACACTACATCAGTGTGAAAATGCCTGAGGTCTTCAACTGCTGCCTCGATCAGCTGATTAGTAAATCCATTGTGAACTATGTTAATACACTCAAGCCGTACAGTTACACAGTGGGACGGAGAAATGAGGACATGCAGAATGTCAGCGAGTCTGGTTTCCTGTGAGAAACAACTGTATGATAACATTATGGGGAAACACACTTGTTTGATATGACCTCAAACCCCATAAAATGTGATCAGTCATGCCATATCCACATACTGCTACATGGAACAACAGAACACACTCTTTATAAAATCAATAAAAAGACTCAAGAAAAAAACAAAAAAAAAAACTGTGTTCAGCCACATCAAAATTTATAAAATACTGCGACGATGGAGCTCTACGGGCACTACTCTGCCAGATGTACTCCAACACAGCAAAGTACAGCAAAGTAGAGGACTATTATGTATTTTATCATGTTTCTGCTTGTTCCTCCATCTTGTCACTGTCATTTTTTAGCCGTGTTTTGTTTTATTAGACATTCATTTTATTTGAATATGTTGTATTTATTGTTGTAGCCGTGTCTATCTACCCGTTTGTCCGTCCATGTAACCTCCAAAAACATTCTGACTCTGAAAGTACTAAATCCTACAGGAACACCTTTGAAAATGCAATGCTCCAACATATTTCCAAATATCACCATCCCCTCTGGTCATATATTATCATATGTAGTGTTGTGGACAGGGATCGTCACCAGGTTGAGCATGCTGCGCAGCATGGCCAGCAGCAGGAAGGCAGCCTCAGTGCACACGCTGTGGATGGAGCCCAGCACCGTTCCACTGGAGGCCGGCATGCCAAAGATGAACGTCCAGATGGAGTCCAGGTCAAACTGAGAGGAAGAACAGACACACACTGCGGTAATACTGTGCATTCATTTCTGAGATTAAGTCACTAAATGAAAAACCTAAAATAAAACCTAACCCGCTCTCTCTGCTAGCCAGTGCATGTTGTGTGCAGTTGGTGAACATTTGATGCAGGGCTGGGGTTAGGGTGGGGTTAGAGTAGGTTGTGGGGGAGGGGGTTAGGATGCAATTTGGTCAGGTTTCAGTTTTCATTTCAACCGTTGAAGTGGATTTAGTAGTAGGAGTTTTAAACATACAATTTCCTCAATAAATAACTGATATCCGAGTGTGCAGCAAACCACACCACTACAAAAACAATACAAATTTTAACTTTACATCCGTCAGAGAGCCATGGCTCATAACTGACACCAAAAAACAAAAAATACAATATGAATGTGAATGAAAATTAGCAGATCCATCAATAATAGTAAAGAGATTTAGTAAAGGAATTTGGGTATACTAACATGTACCTGTAGGCTGTCTGGCAGCTCAGTGACCGGCTGCTGCAGGAACAGAGCCATGAGGAGAAAGTACAGCTCTGGAACATTGGTATGTTTGGGCAACAGTGTCTGCAGCACAGGGAATCCTGGGAAGTGGCAAGCTTCCCGGTTGATCTCCCGTAACGTGGAGCGGCCACCTGCACTGCGGCCCACATTGAAACCTGAAGAGGAACAGGTGAGTCAGAAAGTTATACAGAGACGGAGACACCAGGAAGAAACCAGGACACACACTGTCCCATGTGTTAGCATCACATTCTGATTTCAAAGGTGTATGTTATCGATGCATGCATGTATATATGTATGTTGGCTCTGTACAAATATACAGTAAACCCATGAGACCACTAAGACACACACTGATTTCAATATTTCACTGATGCTGTTCTCACATCTTTAACCTTTAATGATTCAGGAAAAACAAAAGTTGTTTCAAAGATGAGGAGTTCAAACTAAGGGTTAACATAAGTATAACATATGAAGAGGAGAACACTAATGCTAGTGTCACTACCATCCATTGGGAAACGCCGACAGTAGATACACATTTTACATGTGGTTACATTCGGTAAATCTGTAGGAGCTGGATTCTGAAGAAACTCAGGGCTGTAGCTCACAAACCTACCGGTACATGTGATCTAAGGGTATATGAATAAAATAAAGCACTAGTAAAAACAGCTCTGCAACATCTTTACAAGGCTACTGCTGCTATATGATTCTGAGATGCTAAACTGCTGGTTTTCATACAAGCGAATGGTTTTCAACCAGGATGTCAGACAGAAAATCTGGAATATGACTGAAAATGGAAAGTAAAAAACTACAAAAACCAGTGTTACTTCGACATTGATGTGATCAACATGTACTAGAGTAGAAGTGCACATGTACCACGAGTAGTTCACCACCCCAATGCCTTCCAGCCTGGCTGCTCAAACTGTACAGTGACAGCACTGCATTTAAAATACATTTCTTGTGTAATTCAAAATTTCAAACATTTAATACCTTCAACGTCAAAAAAAGAAATAACTAGAAGTTATCTGGCGATGGAATCCCCCAGCTGTGTAGACCAGCTTTTTTGAAGGGGAGCTGGTTAGAAGTGGAAGTGGATGTAGTTTAAATTAAACAAAAAAGGAATCTTGCACTTTTTGACAGAAACAGCTCAACATCATTTGAACATCATCAACGTACATAGAGTAAATCATGTAAGCTTGACTATCTCTTTTCACTTGGTGTCTTGTGAAGCATGTGAAATCTGATGCAGATCTGACTAGAGCTCAGAATTAGATACACTTCCTGTTTTATGGCAAAGGGTCATGTTACCATGGCAATGCTGTCATTATTGACATAGATGTGTTTGGGCAGTGTCGCTGATAAAACATATAAGATTTGAGACAGACTGGATAAAGGAATTCAAAGTTATACATACTTCCTGTTTTGTTGAAAACCATTCTGGAGGGGGCATGCATGTAGCAGCAGGGAATGCATCGAGGCAAAAAACAAAAGACCAACCGTTGGCTGTGTAGCGCACAAACTGTGCAGCTTTCTGTTTACTGAATGAACGCCAACTCCGACGGCAAGCATTGCCCAAGTGACGTGTGTCTGTAGAGCCACATGACAACACATTTACACTGGACATCACTATACTTCTGAATTTAAACAAAGGGGAGGTGACTTTCCTCCATGCTCAAATAAAATCACTTTACCTGTTTGTTTGTTAACACAGTTAACGGAATTCAAACCAGTTTTTCTTGTCAAAAACTGTACATTAACAGTTACCATGACACGTGCGAAGCCCCACCCATGCATGTGCACTCACCCAGCACTGTTCCAATCTTATTGGTGAGCACAGAGTCTGTGTGATCGAGCCAGCCTCCCCCACACAGGCCCTCTTTGAAGCGGTTCAGGATGGACTGGTTGGACAGTAGGACCACCAGGATCCACAGGGCCGTTGTCACTGTGCTAGAGTGGAGGTGCTCCTCCATGAACATGAGCAGCCAATCAAAACCCAGTGTCCGCACCACCTCCTCACATGCCCTGCAGGGGGTGACACAAGAGATGGACTGTGTTGAACAGTGCTGGATACTCTCGTACATTTAGGTCATATAACATAAAACAGATCAAGTCTAAATACTAAAATAAAGGTAACATTCCAAATATAGTCATTTATCACAATATACTTAATAACTCCATGTGGGATCACTCAAGTGCTTGCTGCAGCATGAAACTGAAGCCAATATAAAATGTGCTGGTGCATGTGCAGAAATAACTTATTCGGGGAATTTATTTGAATGTTTTCCTCCAAAGGCATTCTAGACTTTGCTTGTTAACATGTGCATTGCTGGTCTTAGGAGTAAATGAAAGCTGGCTCTGCTGTATGTGAGTAGCTGTTGCGAACTAACTGCATGGTTGGTATTCACACAATTAACTTAGCAGTAGTGTTGGCTTAGTTGGATTTAGCCCTCTCTCATTTGAGCTTCATCATCTTTGCCATAGTTGGTCACGTGGAGTGTCCAAAGGCATCAGAATGGTGAATCACAAACTACTGAGTGACATCACAGTGGACATGCGTACTGATTTTATACAGTGTAGGATCGTTAAGTTATTTATTGGAAACCGAATGGTCGAGCAGAGACAAAATGACATCCAGTCAAGGGAATATTTATTTTAGACAGGGAAATGTTTTTAACTCTAGCAATAGATAGATCTGATAGGTAGTACAGAACCAGTTGGAGCAAATAATCATCTTACTGGGTATTGACAGTGCACTTCTCCTTATTGGCGAACAGAAGTCTGAGCAAGTTGTCCAGCAGTCTGTTCCTGAGCAGAATGAGATTGGCTGACAGAAGGCCACCAAAGTCATCATCATTACCTGAAATGGAAAAAAGAAAATGCATGTGTCATTGGTGTGTTAAGAGCATTCAAAGTCAATCAAAAAATGATCATTTATATAGAAATGTGTTAGTGTGTATACACCATCACTACCTCCATCAATCTTCTCCTCATTATTGATTTCCATGATGACAAACTTCTCACAAACAGCAAATGTTGGTAGAGTAGAGGAAATAAACTGTCCAAATCTGTCAGTGAAAAACACAATCACATAATGCTTCAATAACTGCTCTGTGTCTTTCATTCCATCTGTGCCACTGCATTGTACGTCCATTAAAGACTGCCGTAAAGGGGTTCCAAGGCCAGCCAAGAGACACAGTTCCTCCAGTGTGTCTTGGATCTGCCCCAGGGTCTCCTCAGAGTTGGAGCTAGTTTTGGCAACCGGGGATTGGACCACCCAGGCCCCCGCATTCAGCTGCCACCCAAACCAAACAGCACCAGACCTTTACAACACTCACCTTTTCAAATCACTCTTAGTCTGACCTGTCACCTCAGACCAGTTTGTCTTGGGAGACCCTACCAGGGGAGAATTGCCCCCAACAACATAGCTCCTAGACCTAGGATCACTCAGGCATGCAAACCCCTCCACCATGATAAGGTGGTGATTCAAGGAGAGGACCTAACACAGGGGTCGGGAACCTTTTTGGTTGACAGAGCCATGAAAGCCACATATTTTTAAATGCATTTCCGTGAGAGCCATATAATATAATATTTTTAACACTA
>JAQQAE010012523.1:0-13128 GCA_029823295.1 Pseudamia nigra | reverse complement strand
CTCTCTTTCTCCCTCCATCGCTCTATCTTTATCTCTCTCATTCTCTGTTTTCCTCCCTCCTTCCTTCCGCTTTCCCCTCCTCTCTCGTTCTCTCTCATCCTGTTTTCAGACTCCATCACTCTGCACTTCGACAACCCGGCAGCTTAAATCCAGACTAAATTAGCTGAATGAAGATTAAATCATTTGGCCCTGAGCTCTCCAAGATATTGGGAGGAAGACTGAGTAAGACTTAAATGGTGTCTGACTGGCTTCGGACCTATATATGTGTCTAAGGAGAAGCTCTTCCTTCAATGGCAGTCAATTGAAACCTGATTAAAAGAGGGGTGTTGGGTAAAAAATGGGAAAAAGATTAAATTTCTGGGACAACTGTTTCCTAAGTAAGGGACCTGGCTTCGTTATTTTTTGTTTGTGAGTACAATGTCGACCGACGACAGGCTTGTTCCCTGGCTAAGATATCGAACCGTGCAACATCATCGCTCACAGTCCTTAGGAGAAATGCTTTAGAAAAGCGCTGTAGTCAATGTGGTCTGTGGGTACTCAAAACACTTTCCGGCATGGTGCTAGTTTAACATTCAAATGAACCAAGACAACCCTTTATGGCTTGCTGCGGCAGATACATGTATATAAAACAACAGTACAACTGCAGAAACAAGAGAAAAATCCCGGAACAAGTCCAGAAATTATCCAGACGGGAAGGCATTTAAAGTTTATTGAGTTACACCATACAAAGACCTGCAGGAGCGTACGACCAGCATGTCACACAAAACAACAACTAAAACCTCCATGAAGAGGCCACATGTGTCTGTAGAGTATTGTAGACGAACCTCCTCTGAGAGGACTGCTGCTGCATATGACTGCAATATAAACAACAGCACACAACAGAGATGTTGCTGCTGATTTATGTTTACCTTCAATCCCGAGAGGAGGAGGTGGAGGAGGAGGGAGAGAGGGAAAAAAAGATAATGAAATAAATAATAAAAGACCAGGCCCATCAGATAAGCTGCTGTTTATCCCGCTGTAGGGCAAATACAAATTGTCAATTTAATGAACACGGTGGACGTGATGAAAGCGGGGTGAAGGAGCCTCCTGCCTGACAAACAATCAGGAAATGTTATCTTAATATTGTTGCGCTGTTATTCAGCCCATAACTTAGGGGGTGGGGGAGAGGCCATGAGGAGAAGGAGTTGGCATGGCAGGGAGAAGGGAGTGAGGGGGAGCAGGGAGGCACAAAGGCCAGGTCCCTCTGTGGTGGCCCTGTTATTGCCTGTTTTTATTATGTGCCATAGCTCAACAGTCCCAAACACACTTTGAAACACACAAACCCAAAATGTGAGCTTGGGAAGCATGTACATAGGCGTATCGACACACATACTGTACATGTGGAGAGGTCCACATGCAACATTAAAAGAAAAGAAGCGTCTTTACCAGACTAAAAAACAAAATGTTTCTGAATACAGAATACAAAAAGTCTCTTTCTGTGTCTGTATGCATCCTGGCATAATATTATGTTTTCAGACTCTGTTAATTTAAAAGCTTAATAGATTTTACACAATTCCTCTGATTAATCAAAATGTTTTAGCCAAAAAACAGCAAATCAAGAGCACCAAAAGACTTCCTGTTGAAATTATCAGCTACTGAAAGCACTGGAAATTTGATTTGTGTGCATGGTTCGGTCAAAGGCCTCTTCTTAGCCCTCCCTCCCATCCTTTAAACAGCACTTTAAAAAGTGTCCAGATGCTTTAGAGCTGAAGGTTTTTTCTTCTTTTTTGTAATTCTTGGATTTAAAGCATTGCAATCCGAGCAGCCACTAAAATTAACTATTATCTCCATATTTATATATTGCCAGCACTAAATTGCGTCGGGAAGAATTACTATCAATATGAATATCTGCAACAATAACTCAGCCGCAGTGCTGAGGACAGGATGCTCTTTATCAGGCTTCTGATGGGCCTTAAATGCAGCACAAGGCAGCCATATCAGAGCTTTTTCTCTCTAATATCAGGCCGCATTAGCACCTCGTAAATCAAATTACACTCCTAGAATTTCATTAGGCTCACCTGCCAGCACTGCTGTGCTGCAGAAATATTTATGTTTTTATGCTGCGATTGTATGCTCACAGGTACACAAATGGGAAGGAAGGAGGGGCTGAGAGGAAAAAAATGGGTGATAAACCTAATTATCTTTTAAGAATACAGAGAAAATGTGTCATAAATTGTGGCAATTCTGAGGAGAGCTGGCGTTTCTTAAAGCCTGTGGGGCTGAGAGTTGGGGGACAAGTCTGCTCTGCTGTTTACCATCTTTAACCGGGGCTAGACTTCCACAATTCAATTAGAATCCTCCCCAAATTCACTCTAAACAAAAATCAAACAATATGATGTATGACACGATCACCAGGGCCTCAACAGCAAGCTAATCCAATAATGCAAAAGCAAGAGTGCTAATACTGCAACTACTTGTTTGCAACAGGATCCAAACATTAGGATAGGAGTCTGTCTTTATTATCTAAATTTCTAAAAAATAATTCAGGTTTCCATTTGTATATTTGTTGTTGTGTCTGTTAGATTGTATTATCTGCATCATATGTGTCTCTGGCAGAATTTACTGAACATGAGCAGCACCTCAGGAAGCAGCCGTGGGAAGGGAACATTCCTATGTTCTTTTCTTCCCATCTAGAGCGGCTGGGCCGGGATGGTGGGGTGTCTGGATATGGATTTTGATTAGACACAAAGGGAAATGACTGAGCCAGTGACCGTAACGACAGCCACTTAATAAAAGGTACAGTCTATACATTGAAGCGCATCTAGCTGTAAATCATTTGGGCCTTTAACGATGTGCATCGCTGTCCCATTACCAATCCCCTAACAGGCCATATCAGGCCTCATATTTACTCTGTGGGCCCCAATATCATTTTAGAATAATGAGCTTTGTCCCTTATCTAATTACCGGAGGCCTAGGTTCATTTTTTTTTTCTTCTCCCCGCCCCCTCACTGAAATTAGGAATCTGACATGTTGGTTTAACTCACAAAATATTCAACAAATTCTCTCTGTGGTGTGGATGGTAAAAGTTATGCTGCAGATAGGCCAGCTGTGATTATTGTTGCATTTTGTATGTAATTGCTATATGTTGCAAGTGCAGACTGTTTATCCAGGACTTTGTGTTTGTGTGTGCGTGTCTCTCTGTGTGTATGTGGATATTTGTATGTGTGTGCTCCAGTGGGCAGAAGTAAAAGACCAGGTCCATTCTCTCTCTTATTACTGGAATTGTAATTCAATGATCACCTTAGATCACACGCGTGCCATAAATCAGATAGGCTTGACAGAGGATGAAAAATTGTATTAATAATGTGAAACTTATTATACAGTCCCAAATGCTCCCTTGATAAATGACATTGTTTGGGCCTGACAATGATTGCATTTAAAACATTATTTCTGTTTTCTGCTGGTGTGTATGTGTGCGTAGTGCTGGACACAGCAGTGGTGGTTCACAGGGTGGGGAAGACAGAGGTGGGGTTCCCGTGCTTCATAAAATATTCAAGATGTTTCCCACCCTTTCTCTCTGGAGTCACGGGGCAGGAGATGGCTGTGGCAGTAAGGATATAAAATCTGTATGTGTGTGGCCAGTGCAAGTAAAATGGCTGGTGGCGCACCGCAGTACAAACACCCAAACTCCCAAACCACATAAATGAGCTGTGCTCATCTACAAATTATAAAGCAGCAGGCTTGCGGTATTATTGTAAGATATTCTTAGTAACTGCAGAAATCATCAACAAGTCTACAATTTTGCCTTTAAGTAAGTGATGTGTCTATTATTCTTCTTGACTCAGATTACACAAGAATGCAAATATACAGAAACAACATGAGACCTGCTGTGTTTGCTGAAGGTGGACAGCATCAAGTGAGTGTGCATTCATATTAAACTGTACTGGACAGGGCACATTCACAAAAAACCTCTGAATGTTGGTGTTGAAATGGTAAACAGTGCTGAGTGCAACGCAAAAGGACAAAGAATTAGTACCATGTTTTACTTATACTTTCTTATTTTCAACACCTGTCTGTATGTATTAGGTGTTTTTACTTAGTGCCCAGGCTCTAATGCATAAATTTATGTCTGTAGCAGTAATTTTTACTTTAAATTCTCACACACTGTACATACTGTTCAAATAACAATGTAAATACATCCTATCAGGACAGAAAATTGTGACAAAAACTATTATGGCTGACATATGTGACAGCATATCTAAGTGTGATCTCAGAATAGGTAGTTTCTTTTACAATGTAGGAAGTTACATTCCGAGTTTGCCACCGTAGAGAAATTCATACTGACAGCAATCAAGAAAGTAAAGTATATTTTCTGTTATTGGAATTAGAGTGCTGTGATTTTAAACCCTTTCTCCACCTGTACTTTGTCCTATAAAGGCTACACTGAATGTTTTACTAAAACAACAAACAAAACCACAGCAAAGGTTAAGTATATCTTTGTTTAGACATGCAATTTTGTTAGAACAATGATTATACAGGGTGCACAATTTAATCAACAGGCAACTTGTTCTTGCAACTGTTTAGTTAGTAGTACAATTGGAATGGTACTTAACTTGCACATATATCTGCTACTCATATTGACTTGAGAAAAAACTGAGTCAGTGCAACTTTGGGTTCAAGGAAAGTCTAATTAAGTTCCTGGGCAGCTGGAGTCAGGTCCCTGCTCTGGGACAGTAAGACCCAGACTAGCCTTTCCCTGTAGACTTGGCTTTCCCAGGCCAGTCCTGTCCATGTCCTCTATAGTGTATGCACGACATCCCCCCCACCACCACCACCACTGTCTTGTGATCTTATTACCCCCAGCCCCTCCCTTCTCTCCATTCTCTTCTCCTCCTCCTCATCCCTGCAAATGACCATGATGGGAGGCCATTCATCTCACTCCTTCGGCCACCACGATGAAATAAATCAAGAATTTTTCCCCCAAATATAACAATATTTGTATTTGGGGTGGGGCAGACGTAATTGATGACTGCAGCCGTGCTAATTAAAAACGGCGGAGGTTTCATTAATCTTGGTCATTGGTAGGGGGATACTAGGGTAGCTGCTACAGTGTTGTCTGGACGGGGGACAGGGCCGCCTCCATCGTCCTCATCGCTCAGGTGATTTGGGCCATTGTTGAGTGTATTAGCACGATGAGGTTAATGTGAAATGGCCATTAATAATCACAACAAAAGTGTGTATTATACAGTCTCTCTGTCTCCAGCCTTCGCCTGAACTACAACTCAGGGACTAAGCAAGACAATATAGTGAACAATCACATGTATTTATTGCCATGTCCTGGCTAGAGAAGTTAATTGCTTTCCTGACTTTGCTTTGTGGCAGCTGTTTTTTAATACACACAAGAAGCCACACACACCCACAGAGAAAAACATTGCTTCAGAGAATTAATTGCTACTTTGTTGATTTTCTTGTGTTTGCATAGTCAAAACTATCAAACCACAGAGGCATGGAGTGTCATGTCCTGTTTTGACAAGGACAAACCATCAAGGTGCAAAAGGTGTTTCCACACACATGACTCCTCACATTTCATAGGACCACTTTAAAATGTATTTACGGTTAAGTGGATCTGCAGTGGTCAATTGATACAGTAAGAAGACAGATGAAAAAAATATTTTCAACTATTTAATTGCCTTATATTTTTACAAAATTCTTTTTTTCGTTTTTAATGTGAAGTTTCAAACCAATCACTACATACTGTACACAAAACAAAACAAACAAATTAATTTGTGCAATAAAGAACCTGGCTGATAAAAGTCAATCCATCACACTGGAACCTCCTCAAAATGTAGAATTTCACAGTTTTGTCATGTCTGATTTTGGTGAATAAAACAAACTGCATTAAAAGATGACTTTGGTAATTTATTTATTTATTTCAGTCTGCAGACTAATTTATTAATCTATAAACTGTTGAAAAGGTACATATATAACAGTGAAACTACATGGGAGATGATGCCAAATTTGTATAAACAACAAAATCAATGATTTAAAAAGTGGCTCAGGCCAAATCTGCAGAAAAATTAATACTCAACAGCAAGTCACATCTGAGCATTTAAATAACAGAAAAGAGGTGAACAGACCCTAGAGTTGATAACAGCATCTTACTGTTACCATTGTGCCATCACAGCGCAGACAATTTACTAAGTAGCACCTATGAACGATGCAGATGGATATCATCATCATACCATAATGTCTTCTACATGTTAATTCACAACTTTAGTTTCTCTACCACGACTCTGCCACAAAATAATGACTAGCCTGCATCTGGCAGAGACAGTGTAGGGCAATGTAAAAAGCACAGAGAGAAACACAGGGAGATAAAAAAAAAAGGGAAAGAGAATTAAACAGAAAAAGCGAGAGAGAGAGAGCGAGAGAGAGAGAGAGAGAGATGGGTGGGTGGTGTGGAAGCAGTAGCATATGGTGCCACGCTGCCATAAACAAGCTTTATGAAAAGACCGGGGACGTTTATTTAATCATAGAATACCTGAGGAATCACAATGAGACACACACTTTGTCCCATTATTGTTAGCCCATAAATTTAACAGCTTTACCAGAACGACAAAGAACCTGATACAACCGCTGAAGACAACCCGGGAAAGCAGGTGAATTTATGTATGTGTGTGTGTTCGTGAACTGCACTGCATTGCAACTAAGGTTAAAAAGTGTGTATGTGTGTATGGAGGTACATAGGAATAGCCACCAATGCTATAGTACATGTTGGTGTTAACATCTGAAAAACCAGAGCGTAATAACACTGTGTCTGTTAGAGTGTATACAGGTAAAGATGTGTGCTCAGTATTTTTTCCATCCCAGGAATTTAATTATTCGGTTTCACTCTATGATATCTTTACTTTCATTCAGTATAAAGTAGTCTGTCACAACGGACAAAAGGAATTTAAATAACATCAAACATTCAAATAAAGCTCTATGCAGTCAGGCACACCCAGGTACAGTCTTGATCTAGTCTATTTATCTCACACAACCTTACATACAGTACATGAAGACATCCATAAAAATGGCATCACTTTGCCACACATACTGTACAGACTTGCTTGACCATGCATCTATGCACAAATACACACACAGCTGTCTTTGCAACACAGAGTACAAAGAGCTGGCCATGCACACAAAAAACAAGACTGGACAGCATGTACAATAGTGTGTCTTCAAACATGCTTGCACACACAAATGCGCACGCAGACACACATACACAGCTCTGGGTCAGGGGGACAGCAGTAGCTCAGAGCCAGCTGTGACCTGCCGGTCCAGGTGCTCAGGAAAACCACTGTTAACGGCCACGATTGATGATCTAATCAAACTGTCACCACGCCGATCCGCTGCAGGGGAGGGGGGGTTGGTGGGAGTGGGGTGAGAGCAGGTGGGGGAGAATATCCAGGAGGCCTTGTGCATGCTTACCGTTAGCCCAAATTGAGAGTGACAGTCTCAATAGTGAAAAGGCCTCTTTTTCCCTCTCTAAGTAATGGAGGAAACAACTCCAGCGGTCTTCCGGAGGATGTCTCATAATCAAGGGAGCCCCCACACCACCCCTTCAAATGTCTCAACTAAAGCAAAGTGTATGGGGGGGATTGGAGACTTTGTACTTGGGGGGATGATTTGGTGCATTACCAAACCAACAGCTAATGCAGATCACATTCTGATGAGTTCTGCGCTATTTGATGCTAAACATACTCATGTACAGACACGGAGATAAACCTACATGTACATAAGACATAAGCTGCACTGAACAAAAAAAGATGGCAGGGGGGAAATGGAAACATGGAATTGCAACAGTCACTCCTTAATATTAACTGCATGGAATACAACTTTGTGCAGATTTCACAATGTAACAGTGAACACACTGGTCTTAATTTGATGAATATTTCTGAGGCCCCTAAAGCCTCTCACAGTGTGCTCCAAACTGCCCTGTACCTGGCCCCAGATTGTGCATTGGGAACTTTTGGACTAAGAAATGGTTAGAAGGCCTCATACGCTGTCCAACACATCACACAGCCCACACAGGCTCACCAGATAGTACAGTATGGAAATACATGCATGCTGTACATTACATGTATAGCTGTGCATTTATGCCAGGGGAAGTGGCTTGAATTAGTGATTTGGAGTAGCAGTGAGTTTCCTTGAGAGGGCAATAGAGGGTTCCCAGTAAAATGAAGCATAGTTAATTACTACTGAACTTCAAAAATTAACTTTATAATCATTTACCTCCTTAAATCTTCTCACAGCAAACTCACACATGTAAGATTCATAAGACTTTTATAATATAAATTTTATCAGTGACTCACATTTGTCTGGAAGAATTTTGGATTTAAACCTAAATAACCCAAATATAGTTGCAAGCATTGACTATCAGTCAGGTGATTGACAGGAAATTAATCTATATATCTTGAGCAACTAATTATTTTTTCAAGCAAAAATACAAAACACAACGGCTCCAGCTTCTTCAAAATGCTAATTTAAAGTTATTCCTTTGGATGCCCTTGGGCTGCAGAAAATTCTGACAGAATTTGTCACAGTTTTCTGATATTTCATGGCTTAAAAGATTTAACTGATTAGTGAGGAAAATAATCTGACCCTAATCCTAACACAGATTAATTAATTTACTCACAGCCATAATCTATACTGTAATGTAAAGGAAAGCTCTCGTCACAATCATATGTATGTTATGTAATTACGTGGGGTGTGTGAAAATAAAGTGTCAAATTAAAAATATGATATGAGTATGGTTACACACATAATACTTACATATCCTTCAGAACAGATTTCTGTTTCTGAGACAATAATAGTTAAAGTACAACTTTCAGACATGACTTAAAAACAGAAACACAAGTGACACAAGTCTGTCTCGAAAACACATTTCCTCAGCATACTGTCATTGCTACATAGCCACATGGGAAAATATGATAACGTTTTTCTAGTCAACAGAAAAATAAAATGAATTAAGCTTTCCTATATTTAGCAGAAAAGAGAAAAAGTTCAGGAAGTTAACTTAATACCGGCCTTGTTGATCGCTGCCTGTTCTGTGTGTGTGTTAATCACCTTCCCCAGGATATATCCACGACTGCCGCTTGCCCGTCCAGCTCGCATTAATTTAATCGCTGCTCAGCTAATTCATTGATTAATTGGTTCATTAGTGATGCCTGGCAACATCCATTCCTGCCATGACAGTCTGATGTTTCAATAGAGAAGAAAAACAGGCTGGCAACAGCCCAGTTTTTCCACAGTCCCACTGTGCATAATGTCTAACCACTGTCAACAGTTAGCTGCACAATCGTGCCACTGTATAACTGCCTGGTTTTGTGCCACAGGATGTGAAATGAATATGAAGGTGAACTGTGCACATTCTCCGTTCTTGTCTGGTTGAGTAATGTCACTTGGGTTTCAGTGGTGGGTGACATCATTCTTAGAAAAAGAAAAAGTTCAAAAGCTGGAGAGACTGTTGAAGCTGCACTACTGAGATGAGGTAGACGCTGTTATAAGAAGAAAAACAGTCCCTGCAGATTATACAAGTCAAGGTCATGTTGCTCTGACATGATGAGTGGCTCCCAACTCTGGGACAAGCTGTCAACTGCTAACTAACATTAATATTAGTAATAGGATACAATAGGACCCTGCTGCACCCTGCAACCAAGAAGCTTGATTTTACATGGACCAACAAGAATAGGCCATTTGGATAGAAGTGCTGTCACAGTTGTTGTTCCAGACTGTGGGATTTCTGTGCTTTGACTAATGATGAAGAAGACACAAGGGTGAACAATTTAGCATTTAAGTGTGTCAGCTTTTCATAGAACTAACATGCTTCTCTCACACAGCCCCCACCCAACAAACACCCAGACACACTCCCACAATTCTGCACCATATGCCCATGACAAGTGCATAAAAACCATTCCCAAGCGATAGCACAGGCCAACCCATAAAAACTTAATGCACCTAATTTTCCAGTAATCAAACTTTTATAGACTGCAATGGCTTTTAAACTAACAAATTTTAATTATCGCTTAATTTTAACAGCAATATTAACGCGATCCCTCATTCTGCAAGTGTTCATTCTCCATGAAATATTGAGTAGGGTAAACAGCGAGGTGCTGTCCGCTGGCTCCTGTTCAAATAAGCAGCCAGCAAACACAAAGGTGAGGTAGGGGTCGCTGAGGCCTTGCCAGTACCACAGTGGGACGATGTGAGTTGCACAGACCACTGGGAAATCGAGGTTCATGAGTGTAAGCACATAAAATCAGTCCGCTGATGTTGCACTAAGATTACCATACAGCACTGCATGATTGGTGTTTGGTCAGTGGATAAAATGTGATCCCAGCACTCGCAATAGAGTTGAACTGACTTGTGGTAGATGCAAACAAGAAAAAGTGATTTGCATTTCCATTTTTGTATGATTTAAGCATATTTGAATATCCCACAGCGAATATCAAATGTTACTGTTTTCAAGTTCATTTTTTCCAACTGCCTTTTAGTGCTTCTCTCTGCTAATCGCATGCCTCCTTACAACACCAGCAGCACGGGATGCTATTGACTGCTGCCCTTGGGTGGCTGAAAACTAGGCCTTACCACCCAACACCAAGCCAGAAAGACAAAGTGCTGACACAGGCAGATAAGGGAAGGAAGAAAGAGAAAGATTAAAGAGCAGATTCATTATCAATAATTAAGGGAAAGGATTTATTCTAATGAATTAGGGGTTGTCTTTATCTACTCTTTATCTCCCTATCACACTGCTAACTCTCTCTCATTCTCTCTCTCTTACACACACACACACACACACACACACACACACACACGCATACACCCACACACAGAGACTCATAGTTTTGTGTTTTTGTGTGACTTGACCCCTGCCAGCTCTGTGTGGTCCATATTGCCACCATGCCGGCTCCAGGCAGGCCTCTTCCGCCCCCACTCACTCCACCCAGCCTGGCCGGTCCCAGCCCTCAGTGCCGGGGCAATATGGCTGCACTGCACGGCATGCTGGGACACGGCTGCAAGCCCACAGCCTAGTGCTGTAAAGCCAGCTGCCCGCACGGCTGAATTAGGCCCCTGGCGCAGTGATGTGACCGATTGCAGTAGCGCTGAATGTTATCGTGTGAACATTCAGAGTAAGTGCAGTGAAATATGTAAATCAGGGCAGAAATTGTTGCAGGTTTAGGTTTTGATGATACTTTATTATTTCAACAGCTTCTACATGTAAAAAATTAAAATAAATGGGTTTATAGCATAATTTTGAGTGATAAAAACCAAAAAATCCAGATAATTTCTCATAATTCATGCACTTACATGTGAAAATTACCAAGGACATTCAACAACTGGTCACATATCCTTTTTTACACTTGTACTTGTTTTATCTATGTATGCATTCATGTTTTATTTACTCATATTTTATTTCTTAATTTACTTCTGATAACAAGACTGTATTTTTAGGACTGATTTTACTGTACTCCTTAGTTATGCCTTATTTTTTAACTTTTTTAGCATTACCTTTGGTGGTTCCTCATTACAAAGTAATGACAGCGTTTCCACAGTTGCCCTAAGTTTGTCTTGGATTTCTTAACAGTTCTCTACATGTCATACTTTAGAAGAGGCTGTGGGTGAGAGGTAAGGGAGTGGATGGGTATGGGGGTGGATGTTATGTTTTCAAAAATGTAAAGCACTTTGTGCCACAAGATTTATTGTATGAAAAGTGCTACGTATATAAATTAAGACTGATTGATTGATTGATTGATATACTGCAAAGAATGCTTTTTTTCTTGAATGGAAGCTCAGAGGATGTACACAAACTGAAATCCTAAATTAAAAAATCTAGATTGAAAACCCAAACTGAGATGGTCATATCAGTCTCTAAGCTATTCTTCAACATAGTCATGTACAGATGCTCTGAATATCCCTGTCTTCATTTTGTGACTCATCACACCTGCACTGCATGCATCATGCTAGCTATTTCTGGATCAGCGATCATGCCTTTTCACCTGTGTTTCTGTTTTCTTTCCATTGCAGGGGTTTTAGAAGCCTCTAACCACATTCAGAGATACAGTCATGTTGTAGAATACCCAGCCACCACACCAAATTTTCATTCAATCAAACTACCACCACACTGTTAGCAGAGTTTGGTAATTAAACAGCTTCAGAAAACACTGAAAACATTCTCTCGGCTGCTTGTATCATGTGTTTTTTCTACTTAGACAAATACATCTTTCTTTTAAGTTGTCAGCACTCCCATTTCAAGAATGATGGGTGTATTAGCTCAAGGAGTTTATTATTACAAGCGTGTAAATGGGAGGTATTTTAACAATTACCTATAACCAATTACCTGCTTTCTATAAGAAAACAGGTATGTGAGACAGGTCAGTTGTCTTTTGGCGGCTTGTTTTTAAAGAACTAATTACAAGCAATTGAGGCAAGGTCGCTGCTGTCAATCATGTTCTCAAGCCACTCCCTTGTTACTGGAGTGTTGGTTTAGGTGCCTGCTGAATAACACTGAACATGCATAGACTTTCAAATTATTAGATACTGAAGCAGAAGTAGTGAACTACAACAAAATTAAAGATTAAGCAGTGCTGGGTAAACCGAACCAGTACTCAAATAAAAGTATTGATACTTTTTAATTATAATGACTCAAGCAGAAATACTCATAAATATAAGTACTTGAGTAAAAGTGAAAAAGAATCTTGGTCATTTGTGCCCATTATGCACCCGAATTTTATGATTTACTTGACTATTTTTTCAGTTTCTGTGATTGTTCTAATTATTTTTGTAAATTTTTGGTCATTTTGTTGCATAATTGATTCATTCAGAAGTCGTTTATTTGAAAAAGCTACTCAAGTACATCTAAAGAAGTAAATGTACTTGAGTACTACCTACCTCCGAGATGAAGGTAGCAGAATACAGATCAAACCATATGATGAAATATGTGAAGAATTTTAAGACAACACCAGGCAGAGAACTGTGCTCACTGTGTGAATTTAAAATGTTAAATTCTTTCCATTTAAATAGCATTATACCTACAGTGGGGACAACAAGTATTGGGAAATGTAAAAATGTGCAAGTTCACCCATTTAAAAAGATAAGAGAGGTTTG
>JAQQAE010012522.1:0-13128 GCA_029823295.1 Pseudamia nigra | reverse complement strand
AGATCTTTGAGTCCATCTCAAGAAAAATGGGATCAAAAACAAAAGTGTTGCGTTTATATTTTTGTTGAGTGTATATATATATATATATATATCCAGATATAGACTCCATGTCAGGTGTAAACATGAACAAAAAACTGTCAAAATGTTCAATTCTCGGGCCCAGTGTTACATCCAGAAACAGACAATACTGATTCCACTTGAATTAACCTGAGGGAAGGCATGTTTCCATACATTTGAAAACTAGAAGAAGGCAGTGAAGGGGAAAAAGTGCTTTCAATTATGATAAAGAAATCCTCTTATTTTTGAGATGAGGGATGAGAACCGAACTGAGGCCTTTTTGGTGACCTGAAAATGATTTGGACTGTTTAAGCTGTATAAAAGTCCAACAAAGTAAGGTTCACATTTGAACTGACAAGGGATATGTTGACCATCAGTTACACAAAGCTCTTATCAGACATAGAAGCAAGGGGATGCAATTTCTTTGAAAAACACCTGCTGTTTGCTAGGACACGGAGAAGAAAATACACAGTATGAGAAACTCACTGTAGCTACTGTAAACCGCGGTGTCAGCATGGATTAATAGTACTCCTCGAAGAACACATAAAACTTTCAGGCTTTAAAGGGGACACCTTACATTATAACCTAAATAACTACCTACATTCTAATAAGAAATCAGTTGTTCTTCAGTTTCTCATCCAAACAGTCTTCCCCTGTGCACAACTACTGCAAAAATGCAAAGCCATCAAGAACTGCTGAACTAAAAATAAAAACACATTATGCATCCAATTCACATGGCCTGATTGATGCAAGTAATGTCTCTGGAACCACACCAACAGATTGCTACCAAATCAAAAACCAAATTGTGTATCTTAGAGAAAATTAAGTTATGTATCACGGTTAAAGATGAAGCAGAGGGATACGACGAACAGCATTTGACTTGCATAATGGCCTGTTAAAGGCAGAAGATTAATTCTGACCGGTCACTATGATAAATAAAGGGTGACAGTACAGGCATGCAGAAATATTACAGTGGCTGTAAATATGCCCTCATTAAGCCCCAGTAAGCATTAATAGAGCTTGAAGGATTGCAGCCAGAAAAGGAGAAAAACGAACTCAGTAATTGAAGAGCGAATGTTATTTACATTTACAATACTAAAGGAAGCATCATAAGAAAATACTCTCAAGTCACTGGCTGACATATTCTTCCCAGTGTTTGTGCAATGTGCAACCTACCTTGCATCCAAACATCAATGACAAAGAATTGTTGGTGCAGGCAACTTTGCAGTGGCAAAGAACCGGCGTGCATTCAGGGCTTTTGACTATTGGAGACATTCTTGTAAAAAAAAATCTACCACGGTCACCCAGGTGGAATATGTTGTAGCACTGAGTTTCAAAAATGAAAGATGAGTGGAGATCAGCTACAGTAGGATCAAACAAGGAGGCTAGATAGAGGGTTTGCACTTCATGAGAGAAAGATTTTGCATACGGTCTTTGGTCTCTCTCTCTCTATCTCTCTCTCTCTCTCTCTCTCTCTCTCTCTCTCTCTCGATCACCCTCAAAATCCACCTCCTCCTCCTCTTTATCAGTTTCCTTGAGCCCATTTCTCTATTAGAATTAGAGGACGCATTTACTATCAGAGTGAGCTCATAAATCATATAAATGTAATAATCAGCTGTTTTCCATTTAAATACACTAATCAGATAGCTGACATGAGCATGTAGCAGCAGGTCAACCATACTCTCTGTCTTGATGTTGAAGTGTGCCCCCTCCTGGCCACAGATTCAACTCACAACATCTCAAAATTAAATGTAAAGCATCTCACGTTCTATTTCAAAACTAGGTGTTTGAGTGGTCCGCAAATATTATATGTCATTGCCTAGTACATGTACTTCAATTTACATTGATTAATTTTTGTCTTTTACTTTCCCTCCATTCTCTCCCCTAATTTCATGTTAAGGTATTTGCACTTGTTTTTAATTATCTTATTGTTGCACTTTTTGCTTTGTTTGGCTGACTAGTGGTGCTTTTTTGTATCAAACTGCTGTATGTGCCTTGTCGTCAAAGCACTTTGTAAACTGATGTTTTTAAAGGTGCTACATAAATAAGGTTATTTTTTTTCTTATTCTGATGCTCCACTTAGGTCTGAACTAGGGGCAATGACCGGGGCTGTTCAATGAGGCCAATGCGGAAGTAACTTTAAATTGTAATCCCACCGCTTGGCCGCTGGGGAATCGATCATCTGACTCCAAGATCCCATAGAGATACATTGGACTTCCATCTGAAAATACTAAGTGAATATTTTTTTTCATGGGTCATCATGGTCTCAAACATTTTATTTGGACCCTCTAATGAGTAATGTGGTGGTCCATCTGTAAGTTTTTGCTCCGTTATTAAGATATTAAAGCAAATAATCCAACAAATCACTGCCGTGCTGGGGTTTGATTGACATGTCGCTATAGTACTACAGCTCGCTAGTGAAGTCAGACTGATTCAGACCTTCGCATCTTCTGTTTATTCAATATGTTCATAGTTATACATGAGATACCCACAGCTGCAGCCGAGTGTAAGTGTTTACACTAACAACAATGCAATATGACTTTGACACTGCGTGGTGAAGTTTTACCACATCAGTAAGGTAGCAGCTAATATTAGCTTCCCATGAGTCCCCTGGCATGAACGCTTCGTAAGCCCTGCTGCCATTCATCCAAATATGATTACATGCTGTTTTTGGCTCTAAAATGCCATCCAGGAAGTGACAACCCGATTGGCCTCAAAACAGTCCTTCAGAAACTAATGGGTGATGTCACGGTCACTTTATCCAGTAATATATACAGTCTATGGTCTGAACACACAGAGTCTTCACAAAACTCAGCCCCTCTTTGTTCATCAGTGATTTTGGGCCAAATTAAAATGTCACTTATAAACTACACATCCAGTAAATTTACCAAAGGTGATTTTTAAGTTAGCTAGAAGTCCTTCACCTTTGTGTCTCATTCTCATATATTTCAAACAGTTGTTTATGTCATGACTATATTAACAAAATGTGAATAATACAGTATGCAGTAAAAAGTAACAATTTTTCCACGGGACAGAGCTGATTATTCTGAGCTTCTCGCACCAGAAATACAGGCATTTTTAGGAAGATGTGGATGCTGTGTGCTCCTACATGACAGATGAAAATGATGTAGAACCGTGACAGTACCACCCCAAATCATGACAAAATTTAGTCATATTTATCTTGAGCTTCTAGAGTTCAGTCAGTGGTATATGGAGGACAGCTCCCGATCAGGTTCTGTGTAGAAGGTCAGAGGTTGTATTCACTGTGCACTTCAGTAAATCCAGTTTCCTTGACTCTTGAGACCTTCCTAGGTTTCTTCCACTAGCATTGTTTGTTAAGATTTCACTATTTTTCTTGTGCATTTAGTGCCAACGTGGCATCAGTAATATCTACTGAAGCACTAAATTTCTTGGAAGCCTCTTTTGTGCCAAATCATGTTTAAAAAGTCACTGTGCGTCAAGCGGGTTTTTTTTTTTAGATTTTAATTTGTTTTAGTCATAAAATTGCCCGTCTAATTTTTGCTAGATGTGTTACAGTTGTAAATTTGAAAAATGGTTATTTATTTTTAAATACAATGAAGGTGACTGTACAAAATCTGATTTTTCTTGTGTTTATGCTGTTGCCAGTGAAATATAAGTCAAAGAAAATTTTAGAAGCACTGCATTATTTGTTTTAGTTGTGTTCCCTGTACCTTGTGACCTTTTATCTGACTTGGAATTAAACTACTGTTACTCAGCACAGTGTGTGAAAAGCCCTTCAATGGAATGATGAAGTGGGACCTGCAGTCAATCTTTTATCTTGCCAGACTGAACCTCAGTCTACAAAGTCTGGAAGGAAACAAAAGTTAAAATAAATTTTCATAATGCTGCATTTATTCTTTAATTGTTTGAACTTTTTCCGACTTGGAATACATTCTGCAGCAATCTCAACAAATGGGATTTCCATATGTTTATTAATGTGTAGACAACAAGCTGAATCTTTCAAACTCACATCATATGAGTCACATTACAACATGAACCTTCAAATCACGAGTTAACTACTAGTGATTAGCACAGCAATCACCTCAGTGATACGGATCAGTACCATGTTTAGTCTGGAAACTCTCTGCAGACCCATGACTGTGTGCAGAGATAGAAATCATCTTCATCTGGCAGGATGCCCGGGTTCAACATGAGACACAGAGTAGAAGTGCTGAGGTGAGCATTAAAGGTGAAAATTACAAAACCACAGGAGGTCACCCTTTTTAAAGATAACATTCTGCTGGGGCTGATCACAAAAATGCAAATTTACAGCATGGAAGAACACCTGACACCATGAAGTGACATTATGCCCTGCACATGGGTGACCTCAACATATGACATATTCTGTAGCTAAAGGCTGATGTTGTTTTACCTGTAATATCATCCCCAGCATTAGAGACAATCACAGTCCCAGTATTTGTAAAATCTATAACCTTTCACACAACAGCAGATTGGATTTGGACTGTCTGTCTTCCACATAGTTCTGTGCTCTCTCCCCGGTCCTGTTGCAACAATAGTGATGTGCTGTTTCTGGTCATGAATCTGTCCAGTGTCTGTCACTTGTTGCTCGAGCACTACTCTTTTTTTGTCTCTCCTCTGTCTACTAATCCCAAATGGTCAAGGCACATGGCTGCCTACCCTGGTTCTGCTGGAGGTTTTTCCTCTTCTGTTAGGCTTGCTCACTTGATTTGTGAAGCACCAAAAGATACTTATCTCGGATTATTATTGTGCTATATATACAAATACAATTGAATTGAACTACCGTATTTTCCAGGTAATATGTCGCTCCGGAATGTTAGTCACACAAGCCAAAAAATGCATAATGACGAAGAAAAAATGTGTATACGTCGCTCTGGAGAACACGCCGCATTTGTTCGGGGAACACGCGTTGACGCCAGAAGCGAGAGCTCGCGGCTCGCCTCCCCGCCTCACCGGGTAAGTGACGGCGCAGACACTTTCAGTGTTAAGCTGATGGCAGGTATGGTTGTTACCTGTAATGTCTACATTGGTAGTCAGTAATACAGATGCGGCAGATGCAGGAACACAAGTCTAAACTGACCTCTAGTGGCTGTCACTGTAACAAACAACGAACACTTGAAAAAAATGCTATATATGTCGCTACGGTGTATTTGTCGCTCCCCTAGCCAGACTATGCAAAAACCATGATATGTAATCCAGAAAATACGGTAGGTTTTACACCACAGGTATATAAAAATGTCGCAAACAAAACAAGAAGCTATGCGTATTCATTTATTTTACATTCCAATCATGTCAAACTGCAGTTTTATATCCAGCCATGAACAAGTATACTTATGACACATAAAATGCCAAAGCTCACAATAACTAGAAAAAAAGCAATGGGGTGATGTATATCCTACACATGTGCACAGATAGAGACAGTACCGTATTTTACTGATTAAAAGTCACTCCAGTATGTTAGTTGCACGAGCCAAAAAATGCATGATGAAGAAGACAAAAACGTGTATTAGTCGCTCTGGAGAACAGGTTACGTCTGTTCGGAGCTCAGGCACGCGGCTGCGGGTGCTCGCCTGAGCTGCGCGGCGGCTCGTCTCCTCTAGCGGCTGTCAGTGTGACAAGCACCCTGTAGTCGAATTTATTCAAAATATGAGTTGCTCCAATGTATTTGTCGCTCCCCTTGCCAGACTATGCAAAAAAACGCGACTTTTAATCCGGAAAATACGGTAATAATTTACTTTTACTTAACCAGATGATATCAAATAATTTTCCAATTGTTATGTGGCTAAGATTAGTTCTGCAGCCCCATTGGTTGCATTATAATTTCAGCATGACTTCATAATATTCTGGTTATTTTGAGACCAAGATCACTTCTGTAGCAGGGATGGTTGTCGAGATATGATGATATGAAATCTTGGGTGACCTTGACCATGACCAGTCCAAACCATAAGTGAATCACCTCAAGATATCCACCTGAGTAATGTTCCCACTAAATCTGATGAAAATCTATCCAGGTGGTCTGGAGTTATTCTGCAGAGATGCACACATACTTCCACAAACAGGGACAAAAATATCCAAGTAAAACATCTAGAAAGTTACAAATGCTGTGGATATTACTCCGATAAAACCAACACACACTTTTAAAACACATTTTCCAAATTTAAACTACATAATCTTTGTGTTGTAGACTTGGTGTCAGCTTGACAACTGTTCCACGAAAGTCACATGAGATTTACTTTCAGTTCGTTACTGCTTAAAGTTCATGATGAACTGATTCAACTGAGGCTCATGGCACTTAATGAAGTTATTAGAAACTAAACATGTTATTCAGTAATCATTTTGTTTATTTATTACATCCAATAAAATTACTACATACAAGTATATTTATTTGTAATTCATAAGTTTGCACATACAGTACATACAATATTCCTCTGAGACTGATAAAAGCGCTCTGTCCTACAGTATGTTCAGTAACACGAGATTGACTGTAGTTTTTCAACTATAAATGAATCTCGAGGAGCACAATCTGTCTAATAACTGTGCATGCAGCATATGTTGATTAGTGTTTCGCCTGCAGCAAAGCTGAGAAGGTTGAGACCATTAAAAGTTTGGAGAGTCACTGAGTACAGCAGATCATGATTTCATAACAACGCTGCAGAATCAAGACCTTCATAAATGCCCTCATTGAACAACTGAACTGTACATCCAGATGTATCCAGATGTATGTATTTATAGTTTTCACTACAATGTCAGTGGAAATGAGCCACTAGATGGAACTGTAACACTGAGGACGATAAACTATTATTCTAATTCAGTACATGAGAAGCAACAGAATCCAACTGTAACTAAAACCTTGATTAGAGCCCACATTGGCAGTGAGGTCAAACGAGGATTAATTAATCGCAAAGCATTCGGAAAGACAATCCCACAGCATATTTCAGAAAACTAACAAAATCCTTGAAATATTTTTGATCATGTGCACATTAAAGTCTCCAACCTTCCTAAAATTCGAGCTGGGAGAGACAAGCAAAAAAGCTCTGAAGACAGACGTTGTCATAATTATTTTCATGATAAATGTCTAATTGCTGTTTTATTCAGGTTTTAAGGTTGAGTTTCAGTCCTGAGTGAAAACTGAGGAAGGCCAATTTGTGTTTTTAAGTTGTTAGTAAAAGATGTAAAGATAAAGATAAAAATGAAAGGAAAAAATGCTACAAGAGATGAAAGATAATAAAAGACAAATATGATATAAAATCCACAACAAACAATGTAAAAGGTGCAAAAAGATTAAATATGATGTAAGATGCAAAAAGACAAATGGATGAAAAAGGACACTAATGGTTTGAAAGACACTAAAAGATGAAAGAAATACTTAAATACGAAAAGGAAAATTCTCTTGACGATAAATCATCATTATTAAATAGCAGAATAAAAAGCACATACACTTTTTATTTTAATTG
Organism: Pseudamia nigra; assembly: GCA_029823295.1. Classification (NCBI taxonomy): domain Eukaryota; kingdom Metazoa; phylum Chordata; class Actinopteri; order Kurtiformes; family Apogonidae; genus Pseudamia; species Pseudamia nigra. The sequence goes on along the minus strand of JAQQAE010012522.1, from coordinate 5,617 downwards.
AAAACATTGTACATTAATACTGGAGAGATCCAAGCTTTAAAAAAATGTGTTAAACAAGTCAGTCCATCATTACTTTAAGAATCGAAGGTCAGTCAATACAAAAAATCCCAAGAATCTTCTATCTGTGTATTCGCAAAAACCATCAAGCACAATGACGAACCTCATGAGGACTGTCCCAGGAAAGGAAGACCAAGAGCTAAATCTGCTGCAGAAGAGTGGTTTACTGGAAATACCAGCCTCAGAACCTAAGAATTTACAGCATCTCAGATAGTGTTTGATCTTTTGGTGACTGTAGTTGAGAACACATTCAAAGTTCTTGAATGTACAATGTTGAAAATAATATAAATGAAAAAAAAAAACAAAAAAAAACGTATTTATCACTCACGTATATCTAACAGTCTGATCATTGCTTTGTTCTGTTTTATTTTCATTCACGTGTAGAACTGGGGCAAACAGTGTAACCACAGCGGATGAGATTTCACTCATTTCGTAGGTAAGGTTTCATTTAGAAGAAACGGAGTGAAGGACCCGGGAACATCCCGAGAGATCGTTTATGTTCATGGGCACAAAACCTGAGCAAATTTCATTCTCCATCCTGAAGTGTAACAGCTCCCCTTTAGACTCCTCCATATGCACTTTCATACTCGCACAGAGAGCTAACAAGGACTGTGATTTTGCATGTTTATCTGCAAACCATCTCTGTGAGCTCAGGTGTTTTGCAGGTGGAAGTTTTGGTTGTATGCCAAGCAAAGTGTAAATAAGACTTCTGTGGCAGCACAGATTCTTATCATTCATTTGGCTGCTTTATTCCTTACTGCTTCTTGCCAGCAGAGGAACAGAGATTAAATTGATTTCTTTTACATTTGTGTTGGATGTGATGTGCGAGAGCCGCCACCGCACAGCCATGAGTCAGTGACAGAAAGCATGTGGAATCTGAACCATGATGTAAACCCACACTGCTGCCGGATGATGTTTACACACAGCACTTCCCCCACACAGAGTTAATGATGCAATTATAAATATGTCCATTCAGGAGGAATATAAACACTGTCTCACTCCCTGCTTGCACATTGGATGAACTGCAAAAAATTATTATATATTATTTTACCACTGATGTCAACATGCATGTATGGTTTATTTGAACATACAAGGAGACACATTAAGCATCAAACATTTCATTGTATGCACTATTCTTTGCCTTTTCCAGTCTATGATGGAATGTCTTTAGTTTTGTAAAGAAAGAACAGATCGCAATCCAAAATATGATGGAATAAATGCTTTCAAATATTCACTCCACTGGAGAACAACTTTTCTCATTTACCGGTAATTTTATTCTTGCAGCATAAATGCCTGATTTACACATACAGTGTAGGCCTGATTTACACTTCTAGTTTTTGATTAACCCTCTTCAAAAGGTAATGTCAATACTTCAGAATAGGGAACAAATCCCTCCTAACTAAACCTTAGTAACCCTAACGCTTACCTCTAACCTTAATAAAGATTACTTTTATTAATTTTCGAGATTATTTGGATCATTATTGTTCATTTTCTGCATTATTTGGTTAATTATCGTTCATGATATCTGTTCACAACATTTCATTGTCAAATTCACCGTTGTGTTTTTGTGCAATGGCAATAAAAGAAAGTCTAAGTCTCTAAGTCTAAGTCTATTGCTCATTTTCTAGATTATTTGTTTCATTATTGTTCATTTTGTACATTATCTGGGTCATTATGCTCATTTTTTAGATTATTTTTTAGACTTTTGTTGATTCTTTAGATTATTTGGTTTATTGTCTTATCATTTGCTTCATTGTTCTTCATTTTCTTTATTATTTGTTGCATTTTGTTCATTTTCTGGATTATCTTGGTCATTTTTGTTAATTTCCTTAATTATTTAGTTCTTTTTTGTAAATTTTCTTATCATTTGGTTATTTTTGTTCATGCTCTTGATTATTCTGTTCTGAATTTTTTTCAATATTCATTCTTATACGTTCTCCCCGTGTCTGCGTGGGTTTTCTCCGGGTACTCCAGCTTCCTCCCACAACCAAAAACATGCACTAGGGGGTTAGGTGAATTGGTCACTTTGATCAGCTTTTTTTCACTTTTTGCTACAGATTAAGGAACAATTATTAGTTATTAAGTATTAATAGTGTCCAAATAACTCTAAATGATGTCTCTGTGACTCAGTATGTTTATAGTAAGTGAACTGTTTTTCATAGATTAATAATTTGATTGAGACAACTTTATTAATCCTAAAAGGGCAATTCATTTGCAGCCTACAGTTCATGCACACGCCTCATAATCACAGCCAAAATCACCCATCGCAGATCTACAGAAAGAACAAGAAATAATATGAAGGCAGTGATCAATCTTTACATAAATCAATACTGTATATACAAATGATAAAGATAAGAACAATGATCAGCACTGCAATGAATATAGAGTATATAAAACAGTATAAAAATATTGAATAAGACAAAAAAGAATTAAAAGGCACAATAAAATTAAAAAAGAACAACGAAAAACAATGAAACTGAGAAAATAAAAGACTGTGTCAGTGATTCATTTATAATGACTAAAATCCATGGTAAGTAGCCTAATATCAGAAGGAATAAAGGATTTACAAAAGCACTTTGTTCTGCTCAGGGGCTGGATAATGTGGCGACCTGAGGAAATTCACTTCACAGAACATGAGCAGACTGACCAATAATTCCTCTATTCTTCTGAACAACTCGTTCGTCTCAGCAGGAACTCCTGTTATCTTTAGGCAAACTCTAATAATAGGCTGTTTTTGTCTTTCACAGACAAACCACCAAACCAACATTTTCAATAAATAAATGTCTGATACAAAAAATACACAAAATAGTTTCACAGATATGAGAGGAATTAAGTTTCTTCGGAAGGTGAATTCTTTGCCCATGTTTAACAACCAACTCAATACCAATACATGTATCACTTATTAAGTCAGTCACTGATTAAACCAACCATGTTCCCTAACCCTAATAAAGGGCCAGTTCAATACAAATGTATATTTCAATTTAATTTAAATATATTTGTATAGTGCCAATCATAATCCAAGATTATCTCTAGGAACTTTACAATTCAAGGCTGATGCCTCAAAGACTAGAATCAAAGGCGTCCATCTGGGGTTAGTGGACAGAGAGACAAAAGACAAGAGTAGAGACAGAGCAACAAACAACACAGACACTGACGTAGACAAACACTGCACTAGTCCACCACCAGCAACTGTACCTCAATATGCTATTAAGCAACTAATTGATGGCTAATAAGCATTCCCTACTCTAAATATAATTAAATTAATCAAATTTAGTAATATACCGTAATATAGTAATTAAATATAGCTATTTCATGTCAGTTTATAATGGAATTTGGATGACACAAACTTTTTCTTTTGGGTTTTGAGATGAAAATATTTGTGAGCCACAGTAGTACCGGTACAGATAAAAGACATGAAAAATAAACTGACCTTTCATCCACCCATGTGGAACAAACCACCACACGAGCACTAATTAGCCAAAGCTTGGGAGATTAATGTTTAGAGATGACCTCTAAAACAAGATACATTTGCAGCACAAAAACAATGGAATAGTGACTAAATGCAAGTCAACTTATAATTATGTTTACCACAGAAGACTCACTGTGACCCTTCAGATGCAGTGTAACATCTATGAGACCCCCCCCCCAAAAACACAGACACACATTAATTTAGTAGTTCTGCATATTTATTCTCTTTTGAATGTCGGTATAAAAAGCTCACTATTGGCCTCGAACAGCTCAAAAAAAAAGAAAAAAAAAATACAGCGAATATGGCTCCCTACAAAATTCAAAAAACACTCCTGTCATACAGACACTAGTGAAGCAGAGTATTTCCAGAAAGGCTGAAAATACAATATGGCAGATAAAGGAAGTACAGCACAATAATCTTTTCAATGCACTGAAAAGTGTACACTTGTTACATCAGAAGCCATCAAAATAATGTTCACATTTTTGGTACATAATTACAACAGTTGCATAAATGTAAGAACTGTCATTTAACACTGCAATCGTGCAATTTGTCACTATCAGAAAGTCAAAACAAGTCATACAGAGAGTGGCTCCAGTAAAAGTCATTCTGAGACGTTTTTAGAGCAGCCGAGTTGCAAGCAGAGAAATGTAGACGTGTGGTAACTGTTAGTTCATCTCAACTATAAAATACAAGGCCAAAAGTATCCCAGTAAATTGAATCTTTTACTTTAGAGCAATTGTGTAGATATAAACTGCTGAAGTGAGCTGAGCATGTCATGGTTGTGCTGGACTAAAACTACACTTGGTTGAATAGAATAAAAAAAGCCTGTGTTGAAAAAACAGCCCTGCTCGAATAAAAATAATCTGTCAGTGGGGAAAGCCCATAAATAACACTTGCACAACCACAAAACACCAACAAGCAAGTCAACATTTCAAGTCCAAGAAACTGAAACTGAAGACCTGTTTTATAAATCCTGTACTTATTACCAGCTGCAAAAATGATGATGTAGTATTCTCAATGTGAAATGATGTGCAAGTGGGTTCACTAGCATCAGGAAAATGTCCACGGCACAGAATAAAACCACATTGTGAATGCTCTAAAAAAAAAACCAAACATGCCAAGATAAGTCCCTTAGTCGTATAAACATCCTAGTGGGATTTAGATTCATGCTTCCATTTGAGCTGGAATAATTGTCCAATCAATTTATTGGCTTCCAACTATTCAATTCACTGTTAATAATTTTATTAATTTAAAGTCAATATTCCCTGATACTAGCTTCTTAAAAGTAAAATAAAAATTGTTGTTTTGAAATGAGTGCGGCATCTTGGGTTTTTCACTATTTATGACACTTTACACCAAACAATTAATGAATTAAGCTAAATACTGTATATCAACAGATTAATTAAAGATGTGATTTCATTGTCAGTGCCGTCAGTTCTACCAACCCCGATTCCAGTGAAGTCAGACGTTGTGTAAAATGTCAATAAAAACAAAATACAATGATGTGCAAATCCTTTTCAACCTTTATTCAACTGAACACACTGCAAAGACTAGATATTTAATGTTCAAACTGAGAAACGTTATTGTTTTTTTTTTGCAAATACTTTTACTCATTTTGAATTTGATGCCTGCATCACGTTTCAGAAAAGCTGGGACAGGGGCAGCAAAAGACTGGGAGACCCTGGACTGAAGTTGTACGTACATGAAGCAAGAACGGGATATAATTCCACCTGCAAAGCTTCAACAATTAGTTTCCTCACTTCCTAAACATTTATTGAGTGTTGTCAAAACAAAAGACGATGTAACACAGTGGTAAACATGGCCCTGTCCCAGCTCTATTGAAACATGTTGCAGGCATCAAATTCAAAATGAGTGAATATTTGCAAAAAAACAGTGTATTAATTTGAACATTAAATGTCTTTGAAGTGTATTCAGTATACAGTGGTGCCTCGGATAACGACGATAATTCGTTCCGGCGTCACGGCCTGTATCCGAATCAGCTGTTGTCCGGTGTGACTTTTTCCATAAAAATACATGTAAAATCAATTAATCCGTTGTGGACCCATGACAAACTCCCATATAAAGTATGTA
>JAQQAE010012521.1:0-13128 GCA_029823295.1 Pseudamia nigra | reverse complement strand
TCAATACTACTGTCACTTAAGACACAGTCAGTGCATCAGATGATCTGCCTTTATAAACTGTCAGACGACCTGCACCACCTGTCTGAACCTCTGTCCATTTAGCTGAGTCATGTTAAAGGGCATGAATACTTATGCAATCACTTATTTTCCATCATATATTCTTTATTAATTAACATTACTTTGTAGAAATGTGTTTTCACTTTGACATTAAAGAGTTGTTTTTTGTAATTTTTTTTGTCAAAAAAGCCAAATTATATTGACAATGATTCAATTTATACCACAATAAATGGTGAAAACATCTAAGGGGTATGAATACTTTTGCAAGTCACTGTAGGTGTTTGTGTGTGTAACAAGAACAAGTGTGTTTGTGAAGCGTCATAAAACTGATGAGCGTGGTAAAATGAATAAAATTAGAATAAATATGAGTAAATTATTACAAACAGAAAACAGTTTGAATTATACATCTTTATAAGTGTAAAAATAAATTCAAAAAACTAAATAAAGATTAGGAAAGTGTGCAGTCAATAAAATAAGTTGAAAGAAAATTGTACGAGCCTATATTTTAGGATTCAACACTTAAATTCCCAGTGATATTAACACTGAGATGTTAAACTTTAAGGACATCACCGAACATAACCCCTGACCAGAACACCCCAACTTTCAAAATCACTGAAAAAATGAAAATAATCTCCAACATCTTGTGTTTTTCATGAAAATCCACAACATGAACCAGGAAAATGTTTAGATTCCGATTCATTTTGCCGGCAGATCATCAGTGAATACGTGACAAAGACATCACCAGAATTTGGGACGTGAACGGGTCCACGATGCGCTGCTGACGTCTTGCTTTCTGAGTTGCCTTCTGCTGCCATCTGCTGCCCTAAATCTGTCTGCACAACCTCTGTGAGCTGAAAAGCATGTTTGACTGTGTCCCGTGCAGTCGGACACACCAGGCTCTCGTTAGGTTTCATACAGATCTGGAAGCCGAGCGCTGGGTTGGGCCCACATTTCAGCATGGCAGCGGACTATGAAAACCACACGGCTACTTATTACATGGTGGTTGATCCCGGGTGATGCTGGTTATGATCAAACATGGGGATCGACAGGCAGAAAATACACAGGAAGAGCTTTGATCCGGGAGGTGGTTTAATGACACTGTAAATACCCTTTCACACATAAATTATTACACAGCTGGGTTTATGACAGTTCCAAACAATCTTCAAAATGATGTCAGGCGTTTAAGCAAGGTCGTGGTTGAAAATTGTTAAATTAAGTCCGGCGGAGCATCAGGTTAATTGAAATACAATCACAATTATGCTTTGGTTACCATTTGGTAATGTATAAAAAAATGACTCAACCATGTAATTGTAAAGGTGAGGTTTTTCCTCTTTTTGGTTCTTGTTTTAAAGCAATTTCTTTTCATTTTTGTCATTTTCCTTTTGCATCTAATTTGGCTCATTTACTTGATTATGTTATTATTTTTTTCTCTTTTGTTCCTTCTTTTGCCACTTCTTGATTTTTTTTTTTGCCATTTTTCTTCGTATTTTGTTTTTGTATATTTTCTTGACCGGCTTGTTCATTGTGCTTCTGATTTTCTTCACTTTTTATAATTATTATTGTTTGTTCATTTGTCTTCTGATTTTGTTCACTTTTTCTTAATCACTTTATTATTTTGTTCATTTAATTTTTGATTTTTTTTTCACTTCTTAATTATTTTATTATTTTGGTCATTTTTCTCACTTATTATGCTTTTTTGATTATTTTATTATTTTGTTAATATTTACTCTGATTTTATTCAATTTAATCAATTATTTTATTTTGTTCATTTTCCTTCTGATTTTGTTTATTTTTCTTATTTTGTTCCGTTTTCCAAAATAATTTTATTTTTTGTCCATTTTTTTCAGATTTTGTTCACTTTTTAATTGTTTTTTTCATTTTTCTTCTGATTTAGTTCATTTTCTAAAAATATCAAATGATTTTTTTCATTTTACATCTAACTTTGTTCACTTTTTTAAAATTATTTTATTATTTTGTTCCCTTTTTCTTAATTATTTTCTTATTTATTTCATGTTATATTATTATTTGTTTTTAGGTGTTTGTTTTTAGTGGACAAATTCAGAAAAAAAAATGAACACCATAATTATTTCATTATGGTGTTCATTTTTCTTCTGAACTTGTCCACTGTTATCCATTTTCTTCATTACTTTGTACATTTTATTTATTAAGTTGCTTCTTTTTATTCATTTTCAGTCAAAATATTCACTGTCTCGTTGCATTTTACTTTGCTTTTTGCTTTAAATTTACAGTCACCTTGTTCCTGTCCAGTGTAACAGACACCGTGCATTAAGAGGCAGTTTTAACTTTAAAGTGGTCCTTGTCTGTCGTGCATCATAGAGTAACAGGCCTGTAACATTACACCGTGAGGAAAAAAGTCATGTATCCCTGGAGCAGCAAAGGTATTAATATGAAAGAGCATATTGATACAGGAATGCTTTTATATGCATGTTTTGTGTGTTTTACCTGTTCCACAGGATGATGATGAATCTCAAATGCCTCTTGCAATTAATTTTGGTTTATATGAAGGAGGAACAAGAGCACATTCCTACAGAGCAGGAGTCTGCAACCTCACCGGCGGCTCCTGTGCCTTTGTCCAGTGATGGAAGCAAGGGTATAGAATTTGTCTGAACATACAGTATGGGACGAGAGAAGAATTGAATAAAAATGACCAAAAATGATGAAGAAAAATTAATTTTTAAAAATAACAAAATTTTTTAAAAGTGTAAAAAAAATCAACAGAAAAGTCAAGGAAATGAACAAAAATGAAGAAAATAGTCAAGAAAATACACAAAAATTAACAAATAACCGGAAAAATGAGGAAAAGCAAACGAAATATTCAAGAAAATGCATCAAATTGAACAACATGCTGTAATGTAGAAAGTGAACAAAATGAACAAAAATGATCAAGAAAACAATAAAAAATAAACCAAATGTGCAAAAATATGTCAAGTAACAAAGTGAATAAAATAAATGAATGAAACAAAAAAATGATCTTAAAATGAGTAAAGCAACTAATTTGAACTTATTTGGTTTGCTTTGAAGCAGCAAAACAGCCCCAGACCATCACATGCCACCGTCATATTTTACTGTTGGTATAATGTTCCTTTTCTGAAATGCTATATTTCTTTTTCACTAGATGTAACAGGATGCACACCTTCCAAAAAGTTCAACTTGTCAGTCCACAGAGTATTTTCCCAAACGTCTTGAGAATCATGAAGACGTTTTCTGGCAAAACTGAGATGAGGCTTTATGTTCTTTTTGGTCAGCAGTGGTTTTTGTCTTGGAACTGTGCCATGCAGGACATTTTTATGGTGGAGGCCTGCAGTTCTTTGGATGTTGTTGTGGGGTCTTTTGTGGGGTAAATACAATAGGTGGGCCACTCCTGGGAAGGTTCACCACTGCCATGTTTTCACAGTTTGTGGAAAATGGCTCTCACTGTGGTTCAGTGGAATCCCAAAGCCTTACAATTGGCTTCATAACCTTTTCCAGACTCATAGATATCAATTACTTCTGGGTTTTTGCTACTTGTACCTAGTTGACTCTACTTGACTTGACTCTGCTCAGTTTTCCATTAGGGGTTCCAAGCAAGCTGAGTCGAGTAGAAAATGTGATGATACCAGAGTGCAGGCCACTGATTGGCCAGGGAGGGATGTCAGTGGAACATGTTTACGAAAATTCTCAGTCATCCAGGTCATAGTATCCAAGGCGTGTGGTTTTCCTTCTGTTGACTGGACTGGAAATTTGGTTTGAAGACGTTTCGCTACCTATCCAGGAAGCTTCTTCAGTTCATGTCAGTGGAAGCAACTCGAGAACAAGCACTTTTTCACTCAGGGCCATGTAGGTTTGGATTTTGTTTTCTCCTTAAAAATAAAACCCTTCATTTAAAAACTGCATTTTGTGTTCTCTTAAATTTATTATATAAATTAGTTCAATGGTCTGAGACACTAACGTGTAACAAATGTACAAAAATGTAAGAAATCAGGAAGGGGGCAAACACTTTTTCACAGCACTGGAGATGTACAAGTAATCCTCGTCCTCAGTTAACACAAAAAACCTCAATGAACTCACCGCAGTCGGAGCAGTTTTCATTATTTCATGCAGCCACAGTTTTCATTATTTCATGCAGCCACAACCTCAAATTAATTATAAACTGCCATAACATCTCAAGTTTCCTAAAATCATGGCATTTTGTGTGCGTTTTACACAATACTGTACCACATAGTATAAAAAACATAAAAATTAAGTTTAAACTTATTCTGGATTTGTTTTATTTCATTTTTGTTTAATGCTTTAGAATTAGAATAAACTTTTTTTTTCCCTTTTGGGGACATTTATATGACATGAAAGATTATTACAGTGAAGGATAAGATATAAACTTACATGGAAACATGATATTTGGTTAATTATTTGGTTAATTGTATATTGTTGGAAAGCCTGATTAATCACTTTTACAATGAGGCACAAGTTGTAAGGATCATGCTTTCATGGAATGAGCAACACAGTAAAATATGTGCCCTCCCCCAAAAAATGTGCCAAAATCCCAGCAATATTCTCCTGTTGATATTCATACTGCTCTGAGTTTCTTGATGGGTTGGATGACTGCATTATCCCACAGTCATAAGGAAAAAACAAGGCTACTGAGGTCCTTGACAGTGTAAAATGAATAAAGTGTAAAAATGGCCAATATGTTGTATTGAGTTTTTATTCATTTCAATCCAATATTTACATACGTTATACATATGTGTGTCAATTTTAAAGCTGATTTTACAAGTAAAGAAAGTTGCAATTTGCATTTAAAATAGTAAAATGTCAGTTAGTTTAGTCATGTCTGTCAGTGTCAGCGAGGTACACGTTATCAAAACCAAAATGGCTGCTACTGCGACAAATCTCACTTTGTTTGAGAATAAATACCTAAAAGAAGTGAAAATCATGCTCATGTTCAGTTTGTCATAACCTGGCTCTTGGCTGTGTTTAAAAAGGAGAAATGCACCTAATTATATAATGTGTATTAACTGAATCTACAAAATATAATACTAAACAAGTGTGTGTGTCAGTGATATCTGTTGTGTGTGTGGAGGAGTTAAAGTGTAACGTGGTACGATGCAAAACAAACGGAAACAAAAAGCGACGTGGCACAGGTAGCTGGAGACAGAGAACACCAGGCCATGGGTGGAGCTTTACATAATCACACCAGAACAATGTGTCACTTACAACCCGTAGGAGCAAATGCCACACAAACACTCGGGGTCGGGGCCAGGGGTCAGGGCCAGGGGTCGTCTCCAGCTGCAGACTCTGAGACAAGGTTATAATAATGTCACAACTTGTAGTTTTTGTAATGATTCATTTTTACACATCTGTTATGATGCAGTTTCCATCGGTGTGGTTTTCAGCTCAGGGACTCACTGACTGACATATGTTCACAGGATGTGGGTGTGGTTTGTAAACTCCGTGTCATTAGCCCACAATGAGACGCAGCTGTGTGTAACGAGGTCATTTAAGCAGCTGTGTGACAGAACACGGACGAAGAACACAAAGAGTTTGACAGGCCAAGAGCCGACAGAGGCAGGCAGAGCATCAAACTTTTAAAGGTCACGCTAGCACTATTGTATATATTCACCTTAAAAAGCTGTGAACTACACCATCCAGTGACCCTACCACAGGGTGACCGAATCATCGGAAAGACGAGCATGGACTGCCGGAGAGACGGACTCCGTGATCCAGAACCGGACATGTAGTGGTGAGTTTTGCAAACACAGACCTTCATCCTCCAACCAGGATTGGGCAAAACACATCACCCAGGGCTATTGTAGAATATAACTCAAGTCCTACACAAACACACAGGGTCCGGACAGGATTAAGTTACGGGGGGTTGTCTTGGTAGCTTGGAGAACAGGCTCAGGGCTAAGCTAACCTGGACCCCCATCGTAACATATGGGATGCTCGTCTGGGAGTTAAAATCGTAACATCAACAATTTTATGACAAACTGCGACTTTCTTGACTTGTAAAACATCTTCCTAATAGAAATATTTGTACATAATTGCATAATTCAAACTGGATTAAAATTAATATGTATCTTATCCTTTACTTAATAAGTGTAGGTCCCATAACCCAGAAGGGAAGAGGCCAGACCTTGGCACACCATAAGGGAAAATGTGTGCTGATGCTAGTTTTATTACTTACAATTACAGTTGCTCAATGGACAAATTTTTCTCTCAAACAGGTTCATTTTGTCTTTCAGAATAGATTACATTTTTTTTGTTCTTTTCAGGTTTTTTTTTTTTTCAATTTTATTTGGATAGCGCCAATCATCATCGACGATCATCTCTTGGCGCTTCACGATTCAAGGCCAAGACCTTATAACTATACAGAGAGTAAACCCAACAGAACCACCGAGAGCAAAACAAGGGCGACAGGAGGGAGGAAAAACTTTCTTTAACAGAAGAGAAACACCTCCAGCAGAACCAGCGGCTCAGGGTAGGCGGCCATCTGCCTTGACCGGTTGGGGTTAGTGGACAGAGGAGAGACAAAAGAAAAGAGTAGAGATAGAACAACCAACAACACAGACAAAGTTCTCACCTTTTCCACATGTTTTGACTGTCTCCTGCAGTCTTCCTCAGAAAACGTCATCTGACATCCTGCAACATATCACATCAACTGTTTTATCGTCTTCATAGTCGTGACCAACCTCACAAATCTGACAGATCTGCCAGGTCGGCCACGCCCCCACCGTGCGATGGTCTTTGTAGGACAGAGTCCCCGGTGTGTGAAATCACGTAAACTCCTCCCGGTTGATGATGTTGTGGCCATGTTTTCTGAGTTCAATAGCCTCTTTAATCCATCTTTAGTGTTTGTTGTCCTCCAATCCAAGTATTTTTGTGTTGTCCCAGTGGATGATATGATTATTTATTTAAATAATAGCCAGGAATCATATCCTTCTATAAAATCAGAAAATCAAAAGGGACTTTCTCTCAAGAGTATTTTTTTTATTACAGTGTTACCCTGGGTTACGAGTTTAATCAGTTCTGGGATCAAGATCGTGAAGCAATAAACTTGTGAGCCAGGACCGGTTTTCCCATAAGAATACATGTAAAACCAATTAATCTGTTCCAAGACCCAGGACAACTCCCATACAATTCTTAATTTTTTTCTTTTCTGATTTTAATTCACCTGTTTTGGCCTGTGTTGTCACACTTTCATCATCATCAGCGTCATCACTTTCAGTAGGAAATGATCTTTTGCTACGTAAAATAGCGAATCCAAAGAGGTTTTGCCTCTGCCTACTCCTTAAAATGTTACGAAAATGGATGACATAAATGTCATTCACTTGGTCTAATACACGACCAGTGTGCACTTTCTCAGGGTGCTTTTTTTTTTTTTTTTTTATGAACCCCGGAACAGTTCATAGTGCCACAACATGCTGTTGTCATAACCTCCTCCTCATCATCCTCCTCTCCGCTGCGCCGCTGATCTTGTGTTTCACCTGCATCAAGATCATATTACAGGTTTTCTTCTCACCACTAGCATCCTTCTTTGGTCCCATGATGAAAAAACACAAAACAAAGCACTATTTCAGGGGAAAAAAGGCAAAATATGAAACACAATAGAGCGCCAGTTTCACGTCTATGTTTCAGGTCAATCGGCGAGTAGCGCACTCTCCTCTCGCTCTCCGAAACTATTTTTCTCGCAGTTTTTGCTCGTGAGCCGGTACAAAAAAATTGCCCGATGTCTTCCTCGTAACCTGAAAAATCTGTAAGCTGATGCACTCGTAACCCGGGGTTCCACTGTAATCCCTTTTCTCTTACTTTTTCTAGATTTAGTTCTGTTCATTTTGTTTCACACTGCTTTGTCGTCTATATGTCCACCTTAATCCTTTTCTCCAAACTTCAGGTCCAGAAGGGCTTGTGGAGTCCAGAATATATTTTATATTTTGAGCTGATGAAACTTGGTCTTCCATCCAAGGAAAGGAAGACCAAGCGCTGCCTCAGAAGCTTCAGAAACCGAGGGTGGTTTTTATAAGACGCTTTCATCATAGAGTTTGAGGGCTTTGGTGACCGCACATTCAAAGTTGATATGAAGTTCTAAAGTTCTTTTCTCATTGACTGACCTTCATTTCTTACTTAAATGGGTCTTTCTTACCATAATATGGATTTGTGCAGTCGTTGTAGATGCGCTTACAGCCTTACTGATGGGCAAAAATGCAAAGTTTAGTAGAGTAATATAAAAAACAATGTGTTCTTTCACATTTTGGATGTCTTGAGTATTATGTTGAAAATTACAAAAATAAAGAAAAAACACTTAAAGATAAGATGTGTCCAAACATTTGACTGGTATTGTGTCTTATGAGGCCATGTTCAGTTGTCAAATGTTTATTTGTGCAGTTAACTGTGTTACGTTTTGGGCATTCTGGAAAAAATACGCAAAATGTAACTTAATTTCTTCCATCACAACATGCATTTATCCCATGATTCTATTCTGTCACTGTTTCACACGTACACGCTTGCAGTTTTAAAGAACCGACCTCTTGACCTGCATCTGTAATTCACCCAACCATATTTCATATCCCGCTTGTTAGACTCATAGAGGTGAGAGCTGTGTGTACGTTCTGGGGTTGGGACATATGTGCCGCCTCTGGGCGACCATGTCACAATTTATTATGTGCCATTTTTCTTCAAGCTGTGCCACGTTTACGGGATCTGCCACAGCGGTGACTGGCCAGCCTTAAAGAGTATTGTCAGGAGAATAGTTTTGCATATATTACAGGGTTAAGTGCAAACCAATCTGCTTTATCCAAACACAGCAATCCAAACAGAGCTCCGGGCCTGGGAGACTGATGAGTAACACACTCGGCCAGGGCCCCAGCAACCCCTAGACCCCCCTTTTCAACCTTCCCATCACACACAAGACTCACACTGATTGGCTCTGATTGGTTGTATAAAACACAGCTCTGACTTTTTGATTATATTACATATGGTCACGCATGGATTGGTGCCCCGTGCTGCAGATACCGGAGCCGGAGCGGCCCTGGAGCGGTCGCCAGATCCAGATTACTGCAAGGACACGCGGAGGGGGGGAAACGCTGGAGCGGCTGTGATTGTAATGACTGCAGGAAATCGGTAACACGCACTGGGATCGTCTCCGGTGTTCATGACACAAGTGTATTTTGTCCCTGCGCAAAGTTCGGAGCATGTGAGGCCCAGAACAGATCTTGACCAAGAGTAACCCCCACCACAGGTTAATGTGGGTTCACTGGTGTCGCATGTCAGGAACTGCATTGTGGGTGAAGTGGCAGGGAAGGACTTCCAAAACCGGCTTTCAGCGGGTCAGAGGGAAATTGTTTTGGCGTTTTAAATGGAACACCTCCGTAAGCAATCCACGCTGACCTCTCATGTGCAGGCTGATCTTCTCAGAGGAGATAGAGGGTTTGGGGCTTGTGGTCGGGGGCGGCGGTCCAGTGGGAGCGCAGCAGATAGGGCCTAATCCGTGAAGCCCTTGGCCAAAGCTGATTTCCCACGTAGCCTCATCAGGTTGAGTTACAGATTTAAAAGACAGGACCCTTCTTGTATCACTTGGCTTTTCACCTCCATCAGCTCTGTTATTTCCTGCTTTTAGCGTTCTTAATCCAACAAGCGATTGCAGCCATCCCCCCACTCAGCAGACCAAGACTTGTGGGACTCTGCATTGTCAGAAGTTGTCCTGAGGGTGATCCACTATTATGACATAAAGAAATGGAGCAAATTCACTGTTTGTTCAACATGATTTAAATGTTGGTTCTGATCCATTAAAAAAAAGATAGACAGTATGTGACATGTACCAGAGGCTTGAACGGTGAATATTTCAGTTCTGTGGTATACACCTTTACTGTCAGACTATTAGGTTCATGTTGAATTTAAGGTGGACATGACATTTAAATAGTAAACCTTAAGGGTTTACCGTGTAACTGCCTTCACACCTGCCTCATTTAGTCTGATGTGTCCAATAATCTAATTTGGTTTTTACCAAATTTGTAGATGTGGAATGCACAGAGACAAGAGTTCAGGTCATGCACAGTGTGGAAACATTTATTTTGATGGTTCAGACTTTTTTTTTTTACCAAACACAGAAGTCACACGAGGCTAGAAGAAAAACTATTCGCTGGAAGAAACTAAAAATGAGGTGAACAGACTGAATTGTGAGTTATCAAAATTACATTATGGAAGAAAAACATTGTACCAAAAACAGGCACTGGACCTTGATTCAGACTGATACTCAAACATTCTTCTAGTGATTATTATGGACAGATTCTCCAAGGTTCTGTTTCTGTTTTGTTTTTTGGTTTCAAAACCATAGTCATTAGGAGAATTTTAACACAAGTGAGCCTAACACTGTATAAAACCTAAGTGTAATTGTGTGGCTGTCTCTTAGTTCAGTCGGTGTCATGTCTTCAGAGAGGTATGAGGAGGGGGCTTTGTGTGTTTTTGACTTTGAGGGAATCTTTACACACATTTTTTCCCCCGAATCAGTGACTCAGAATTCATCCTTTTTTTAATGAGGTCCATTTTTTTTCATTTTGATGCAATTAGTGGGTCGCTGGAGAATTTTAGAATTACAGGGACCCTTTTGCTTTTCACCTTTCCATGCGTTTCAGTGTAGTTTTCGTTTCCCTCCTGCATCCCCAGCTTTGTTTTTGGGAAAACCTAACATGGCATCAAGCAGTGAAGCTGCCAGCTGCAGCACTTTGCTTTCAGATCATCCTGAGCATTGGTGGCCACTGCAGTACATTCAGTGTCCACTGGGGGCTGAATCCATCCAGCCATCCATCCATTTTCTACCCCTTAATCCTCGTGAGGGTCGGGAATCCAAAAGTGAGTTAATCCCATAGACTGTACACAGTACATTAGTGGACAAAGTGACCGTGACGTCACCCATTGGTTTCTGAACAGCTGTTTTGAGGCCAATCATGATGTCACTTCCTGGATGACTTTTTGGAGCCAAAAACAGGGACAATATTTGGATGAATAGTGGCGAAGCTACCGGAGCTTAACATGTCAGGAGTCTAAAGGCCCGTTTATACTCTACGCTAAGTCCGCATGCTCATGCAGAGGGATCGTTCCCTCTGGTCTCAGCAATCATTGCGTAACAAGTTTGGTACATTTTCGAGGAGCTTACAGATCTGTCCTCAATGTAGAAAATGGTGTAGTGCCACTGGAAATTGTGGGGGCGCTCTAGCGCAGTATACACCGAAATATTTACAGAAATGGCTCAACTTTTTGAGGACAGTCTGTGCCATAGACAGTTTATATTAGTGTCATCTTGGAGACAAAAACAGGATGCAACCATATTTGTATGAACGGTGGCGATGCCAGTGGAGTGTAGAGAAAGCTAACTAACTGCTAGCCTACGGATGCTAAAACTTCGCCAAGTAGTGTTAAACAAAGTCATATCACAGTGTTGTTAGTGTAAACACTTACCCACAACTTCAGTCAAGTGTATCATAGGTAAAACTATGTCTATATTGAATAAGATATGAAGGTCCGACTCCGCCAGCGACACTAGTTACCATAGCAACATATAATCAAACCCCAGCATGGCAGTGAAATGTTTAATTAGTTGCCGTAATATCTTAATAATGGAGCAAAAGTTAAAGATGAACCAGATCACTTATTAGAGGGAACAAATAAAAATGTTTGACAGCATAATGACTCATGACAAAAATTATTTGTATTTTCAGACAGAATCCAATGTAACTCCACACTAGAGGACAGTCTGAACTCCACATTGCCCACTAGTGGATGTATTGTGTACATCCACGGCAACGTAAAGTACACATTGGAGTATAAATGCCAGGGACGTTTAGCAACATTTGATACACAACGCACTTGCGTAGAGTATAAATGGGCTTTTCTTGGTAAGCTAATGCTAACCACTAGCTTACTGACAAGGTAAAACTTCATCAAGCATTGCCAAACGAAATCGCATTACGGTGTTGCTTGTGTAAACACTGAACCACAACTACAGTCGAGCATATCGCAGATAAAACTATGCTCTGTTGAATAAACAGAAGATACAAAGGTCGACTCAGTCTGTCGTCGCTGGTGAGTGGAGTTACCATAGCGACCTGTCAATCACATCCCAGCACAGCAGTGATTTGTCAGATTATTTGCCACGATATCTTAATAACGGAGCAAAATGATAAAGATGGACCCCCAGATCACTTATTAGAGGGAACAAATAAAACATTTGAGACCATGATGAGTCCAGTGTAACTCTATGGACTCATGGTTTCTTGCAGCTTACTTCCTCATCAGCTTCACCAAACAGCTCAGATTGTTGCCCACTGGTTAATCCCCTTAAAAGGCTATGCAAAGAGAAAATCCAACAGAACCTCAGAAAGCAAGATTAGGGTGGTGGGAGGATAAAAACTTCTGAAAAACCTCCAGCAGATATAGGGCAGGAATAGTATGGTAAAAACGGCAGTTTTAGTGTGTACAGTTTATTTCCACCTCTGTGAATTTGTAAGCAGTTCAGCTGTTTCCATGATTCAAACGCCAATATTTAAACAGGCTTCACAGTTTCATTAAACCACCTCGACTCCAATCACACTCCACATGGACGTGTAGTTTTGGATCGGAGGGAGCGGTGATTTCAGGGTGGCAGCACACTCTTCGTTTGAGTCTTCAGAAAACATTGGGCGATGTCATGGACAGTGTGTCCATCTTTTATGGACAGACTCAGATTATACACAAATTCTCTTTTCAGAACCCACAAAGGCAGTGCTTCTCAAATCGTGGGCAACGTTACTTTTATTGCCATACTAGAATTAAGTGTAATTGCACATCCACTACAGTAGTTGGCAGTGGCGCTCTCATTGTCGCTCTATGGCGTAGGGTTTTTTTTTTTTTCGCACTGTGCAAACGATACAAAGTGCAGTAATAAACCCTCAAGAGACAACATGGAAAAATTTCTAACAGGGATGAAAAGAAAGGCGGAGATAATGAGACAAAAGAAAGTCACCTGAAAGCTAAGACGAGGAAATATGACAAAGCGTCTGCAGCACTTGGCTTCACTGTGGCTACGGCGGGAGACGAGGACAG
>JAQQAE010012519.1:0-13130 GCA_029823295.1 Pseudamia nigra | reverse complement strand
CTATTTTTTGGACATGGTCTAATAAAGATATGTAAGTAGAAGTTTACTTCTTTGAGTGCGGTTTCTTTTTCTACATTTAGCCCCACCCCCATGACCATGAAAAAGTGCACTGTTTGTTGTTTACAGTAGCCTTGTATCACAATCAGTGTTGGGCAAGTTACTTTCAAAATGTATTACATATTAGTAGTTACTTGCTTTTGAAAATAATATGTTTCTTTACAAAATGCCTTTCTGTGTGGAGTAATAACTTACTGGTTACTTTTTAGTTGCTTTCACCAAAATTAACAGAGTGCGCAAGGCATTATAAAATGGAAGCATGCAATATTCTGTCATGGAGAATGATTTTCAGCTAGGTATTACTCTAATTGTAGGTGATGAAAAAGAGGTACTCATCTACATGCACTAACATTCGCTTTTCATGTAGTGATCAATTATGAGCAATTTTTCTTTCAATATTTATTTTTCAGACTAATGGAAAGAAAATATCCAAAATATAAATTCTATTCTTTATTTATGGTTAACCTTTTATTCTGTCCATTAATGCAGATGACTGCATATTTCATAAATCTACAAGTGTGTTGTCTTTTAAAAATGTTTTTTCTCATTTACTGTTTTATTTATTTTTATCCACATTTTTATGGAGAATGTGTATTATTTACACTTATTATTTTACAGACTGTTTTGCTTAAATGTTTTCAGATGATGTGACGGTGACAAAAATGAAAATGCAAACACAAACAAAAACACAAACTCTTCAAACACAGCTGACTCTTAGACACAGTAACTCCAGTTTGAATCACTTACACCTCACTCATCCTAAATGAATGATCTATGGAAATTTGTTCATAACGTAACTATATGCCAATATGATTAGGGAATTTTTGCCTCGTCACTTGGTCGAACAGAGACTTTCCTGACAAGATTTTCTAACACCATGAATTCAATTGTAGAAAGAGACAATACCCCCGTTTTCAGTAAAATCAGAGTGTTTGTGGTAGAAAAACAAAGAGTTCCCCAGAAAGCCGTGGAGGGTTGACAACAACAACAACAACAACAACAACAACAACAACACCACATTTTATTTTATCTGCACCCTTCTAGAAGCTGCTAATAGACACACATAAGCAATATGGAAATAATTGAAGTATTAACAGATGGGGTCTTCAAAACATTCATTTATATCTTCCTATTTACTATCAAACCATGTCTTTTGTTTGCACATTCGTGGATAGATGTCCTCTATTACCTAAACTAAATTTTCCCCTGAATCAAAAACGAACCAAATAGACTTGAGAATAAGCCAAAATGAACAAAATGACGCTGAACATTAAAAAAATGATCAAGAAAAACAACAAAATCAATCAAATTCAAAACGATGAGCAACAAAATGAGCAAAAATGATCACAATAACCATCAGAATTGAAGACAGTCAACAAAACCAAGAAATGAATGATCAAAAATGGTCAAAATAGTGAGCTAAATCAGCAAAAATGAATAACAACATTTAACAAAGTCAACAAAATACAGAAAAAAATGAACACAAATGGTCAAAATAATCAACTAAATCATCAAGAATGATCAAATTAATTGTTAAATCTTGCAGTGAGCAAATCCTGAGCAGTGTCCATTTACTGATTCTGAATCTGACACTGGATTTATGACAGTTAACTTCACACTGTAACAGATAGTATAAATAACCTGTTAGAACGCAGTATATGATGTTGTGTTGCAATACAGTTTCCGTAAGTGTGGTTTTTAGCTCAGGGTTTCACTGATATATACATATTCGGAGGATGTGGCCGTAGTTTGTGAAGTTGACCTTCCATAACACGTTGTAATACATTCAACATTATAGTTCCTCACCACTTGAGTGATTCATTTTTTTAGGGAATATTCTTTTACTCTTACTCAAGCACTTATTATAATGATTACTTCTACTTCAGTAATTGTAATCATAAAGTAACAATACTTTTACTTGAGTACTGTTCCTGTTTACTCAACCTACCACTGCTTAAGAGGTATTGCCACTCACATAGATCTGATATTCATGGGATGCCTCCATAAGAGTGTGTGAGTTGATGTTTTCTCTGATTGTACATTCTAATTACTGTTTTGTCTGAGTTTATTATGAAATAAGAAATGTGCTATAACATTTTTTTTACTTTTTACCTCACTTTTGAGGTAAAAAGTGAAACCAATCCACATAAACAAAGAATAGGGATTCTGAGAGAGCACACAGCTGAATTCTTGCATTCTCAAAATGTCAGACAGGGTTTTTGTTTCATAACCTTGTGTATTTTATAGCCACAATGATGAGCTGGAGTAATTTAGATATTCATGTGTTTAAAAACTGACGTATGAAACAGCAGGAGAAAGTATGAGTCATACATATATACAAATGTTACAGCACTTAAAGCGACTTCCTGTGCTTTATTGAATGTTGACAAAACAAATGGTTTTTATATGCTGGGAAATTCATAAGCAGTTCTGCGGGTGGAAAAGAGAACAACTCCCTCTGGCAATTCAAATAGAATCTGTAACCATTGTGATTAGACTTGGACTCATTATTTCACAAAGCAGCATAGCAGTATGTTACTTCTCAGAGTCAAAGCTTAGGAGGCGTCTTCAAGGATTTTTCTATTTACCAATCATCAGTAACAAACCCCTGTAGAGGCGAGCCCCGCTGACAGTGTTTATTAATAGACAGCCATGCCTACTACCAGCCACAACAATGAGTCCCCAAACCACTGACCGCTTCTGCCAAGAGACAGCTGAAAGGAAATGCTGGATGACCAGATGGACGGTTGGTGCAGAGTTGGTATGAACCAGTGGTTCCAAACCTGTGGGTCAGGACCTAGAGGTGGCCACTGGTCTGAGAGGGTGGCTTGTATTTTATTAGTGTTCTTTTATGATCATCTTGTTTATTTCCCATGGATTTTCTTCATTGCATTTGTTCCTGTTTATTTTTTTTTCATTTTGTATGTCATTTTGTTGATTTGTGTTTTTTCCCCACTCTCTTGTTCATTTAACTGATTTTCAGTCATTTGAATTCATTTGTTGGTCATTTTCTTGATTATTTTGGTCATATTTGTGTGATCTTTAAAAACTTGAGTCCTTGGTTTCATTAGTTCATTTGTCATATTTTTGTTTTATATTTTGTTCATTTCTTTGATAATCTCCATTGATTTATGCTTTACTTTGTTTTTGTTGATCATCTTGATTATTTTGTTCATTCAATTTTTGTTTTTGTGAGTTTACTTATTTTGTTTATTTTTTTGATAATCTTTGTACATTTTGTGAGTTTTCTTAATTATTTAGTTCTTTTTTGTTAATATTGTTATGTTTTACTGGGTTCATTGTGTTGCTTCTTTTATGTTGTTACTTTTCATTCATTTTTCTTATTTTATTAACATTGTTTTATAGCCATATTTACATATATACAGTGGTGCTCCGGCTAACAAATTTAATCCGTTCCAGTGTCATGTTCACTGGGCGAATCATTCATTAGCTGGAGCCAGTTTTTCCACAGGAATACATGTAAAACCAATTAATCTGTTCTGGACCCACGAAAACTCACACATGAGGTATGTATTAAACACCCATACGTGCACATTTATTCATTATTATTTGAAAATGTTACAGGAGCATGGCTTGGACACAGGCGCTGACACACAAGGCAGACTTAGTTCTGTAGTTAATTACAGTTTATTGAATATTGCGGGTGGAGTGTCGAGGGCAGAATCCAACAGGGACAGGGTGGAGGTAAAGGGCCGGCTGGGATAACAATGGATGGAGCTGGACAGGCGGGCGTGGATTCTAAAAGAGCAGAGCAGGGGGACGAGGGGACAGAGACTGACCAGGACAGCCACAGGATGGAGACAGACAGAACAGCTCACAGGACAGGATCGCAAGAGGGAGACAGAGGCGGAAACCAGGCTCCGGGAACTGGGAAGACAGAGACAGGCAGTAAGAAAACACACAATTGCTGCGCATAAGTGTAATACTGGCCCGTGACGAACTGGTGAACAGAGTCGACGAACTGTTGGAGAGGCCGGGTTTTATAGCAGGATTGATTGCAGATGGTTGACAGCTGGTCATGGCTTCAGCACATCAGTCTCCACTCCTGTAATCACAGCACAATACACACACACATACCTACCCCAACACCTGCACACGCACACACGCACACACGAACACACACACACACACACACACAAGAGGAGGGGGAGAACTAGGAATTGAGGGGCGTGACAGAAAAGGAAGTTATGTTAATTATCTGAAATGGAATTTATGAAATTAGTTCTAAAAATGATTTGGAATGTATTTTTACCTTGGCTTATGACTTGGCAGTGGAGACTGCACACGTCCATAACTGTAAGCACAGCTGCAGACTTCGGAGCTGCCGGCTCTAAACACAGCTCCAGTGTGTTTACAGCTACTGTTGTTAGCTACGCCTGTTTTGTTAGCTGGCTCCAGAGCGCTGTTAGCTTACAACGGCAGAGGCTCCCAGTCCAGCGTTGTGGTGTTTGGAGTGCTGTTAGCCATTGTAAGCTAACAACACTCCGAAGCTTCCGCGGTTGTAAGCTAACAGTTCACAGAGGCACTCATCATGGCTACACAGGAGCAGGACTTGAGCACCAAAGCAATAGAGGCTCAGAGCTACCAAACCAGACAAGACCCCAGGTGTAGACTGTGCAAAGACATTTCTGTCAGTCTGCCCCAGGGCAGCTGTGGCTACAGATGCAGCTTACCACCACCAGGAGTAAATGAGTAACAGATTCAGTGTAATGTTATGCTTAATTAATGTCTGACTTCGGAGAGAAATCCAGTGTGTTGGCTCAAATTTGCAAATAAAGGCGTGAATTCAGTTTCAAATTCCTCATTCCTGTTCAAAATGGGAAAGTGCGAAGAACTCACTGAAAGTGAAAGAGTCCACATGATACTAGACGCTCCTTGACAAAAATAGGACACGTGTTCTGGTACTGTACATATGTTAAACACTGTATATGCTTAGTAGTTTATAATAAAACACTTTTGCCGTTGTGTGACTTGAGGACCACTGCAAAATGAGGGTCACAAAACATGATCAGTTAAGAAGCACAAGTAGAGCCAGTGAAAAACAATCTCTGTAGACTCGTGAGGTGGTATATGTATTGTTTATGCTTAGCAACTGTGCTGCATGTATCCAACCACTGGCGTGATATGCGATATGTGCATCTTGTTTTGATGTGTACACAGCATAATGTTGATGTTAGTCATTAATAAAAAATGGCACCATCTGTTCACTACCTGTGCCAGAGCTGAGCACAGGATCAGTCAACTCCAGCACTGGTATGATGGACATTTATTCAATAATGCACTTCAGAAAAAGAGCATGCATGCCCAAACCCCACAATGTGACCTGAACTGTAACATGCCACACCCTGCGAGACATTGGCTGACCCACACGTAATCAATAGTGTCACAGGAGGAGGACCCAAACGTCTGCTGCTTGCCAGCTAGATTCAACTTAGACGTCAATTAATCAACACAGCAGTTAATTGATTAGCCGTAATATGCTAAACAGACTGCCTGTATGTGGCGACAGTCGATCTGAGTGGGATTTGAGGGTGTGATTTGTTTGAAGAATTGAATTCAAATGCAGTCATCAGAAATTATCTTTTCATTAGTGTGGGAATTCCCACTGGAAACATCCTGTAATAATTTTTTATGCTGAAAATGGTGAATGCAAAGAAGAGGACAAAAGCCTTATTTGTGATGCACTGTACAATGATGCAAAATCAACAGCCTTGGTGTTCCTTTTCTATGCATTTTGTTTTGCTTCATCAAGAAAATGTCAGTGAAACTAACACGCACATCCAGTGGAATAACAGAAAAATCAAATATGAACACATGGAAATAGACAAGGGAGAAAAATAACATTTTTACAGCTTTAAAACAAGGTATTTTCCGCTTTGTCTCTGCTTTGTAAAATCTGTCTTAAAGCAGTTTTTAGTTTTCAGAGACTGTCAATTCTTTCTTCTATAAACCCACACACATTGGCAGCATTTCTCTCTTTGTCATCCTGCCTTTATTATTTTCACAATAAGTCCATGTCCAATTTTTTTTTAACTCAACATACATCATCTCTTCCGTAAACCCGTTTTTATCACATTCTGTCCTGCTTTCCACAATTTTGAGCTGCACATTAAAGTGAAGCATCGGCTAAAAACACTAAAAAGGGTGAAGTGTGGCACTTATACAGCTTATATTACAGTGACTTATCAGGACTGTGCACTGCCAGTCAGAAGTTTGGATACACCCTCTCTTTCAGTAATTTTCTTTATTTTTTTATTATTTTCATTTTGTACATGAATACTGAAGGCATCCAAAGTGTGAAAGGTCCCATATAAAACTGTGTAAAAACAAAAAAAGTTGAACAACCCAGAACATGTTTTAGATTGTCCAAAGTAGCCACCTTTGGTTTTGATGAGCTTTGCATTCTGTCATTAGAATAGTTGCCATTTCACAGGTCTGAACTGTCAAGAGTTAATTTGTGCCATCTCTTGCTTTCTTAATGTGTCTTGTCTTGAGTAGGGGTGGGTACGGATTTCTTTGTAATGAGTAACTCAGCTAAGTGGAGTAACAGAAACGTCACTCTGTTTTCCTAGACAAAGCTGTTACCTAGACCCTGTGAAATGGAGGCTGAGCCAGTGAACCTCACTGATCTGTCGGGAGGTCTACTGGGTCCTGCTAGAGCACCCTTTGGCAGTCAATAGCCCTATTAGTGCTACTACAACTACTGTACAAATCCATATCATGGCAAGAAATGATGATCCATTATTACTTTAATAAATGAAGGTCAGTCAATGCAAACATTTCAAGAACTTTACAAATCTCAAGCTCTAATGAGGACTGTCCCTGGTTTCTGAGGTTGGTAATTCTAGAAAACTTATCCTCTGCAGTTGCTCTTGGTCTTCCTTTCCTGGGTTTGTCATCATGAAAATAAGTTTCATTATACCATTAGTTGGCACTGTATTGGGGACTGCATTTGGGGCACATTCAAAGTTCTTGAGATTTTTCAGCTTGACTGAGCTTCATTTATTAAAATAATGATGGACTATTTTCTCTTCGAGAGAGCAGCACACACTGGGCCCAGGTGTGGCCTGCAATACACTAAAAGAGAGAAATATATGGCATTCAGAGAAGGTCACAAAATCTTCATATTATAAAAATATTTCTGACTTTCCGACCTGATGGTTTTGATGAATGCACTTGGAGACATGTTCAAAACTCTTGAGATTTTCAAATTGACTGAGCCTCATTTCTCAAAGCAATGGTGGACTGTCCTCTCTTTACTGAAGTGAGCGTTTATTGTCATAAGATGGATTTGTACAATAGTTGTACTGGCACTAAAAGGCTACTGACTCAGTGCACTCCATTCCTCTGCATAAGACAACTGATGGTCTAAAGCACATTAAGAAAGAAAAAAATGGCACAAATGAACCATTTAAAACCATTCCAGGTGACTATGTGATGAATCTGATGAGGGAATGCCATGAGTGTGTAAAACAGTCATCAAAATTAAATGTGCCTACTTTAGACAATTTAAAATATAGAATGTGTTCTGGGTTTTTTTTTTGTTTATTACATAATTCCATAGTGTGTTCTTTCACCGGTTGGATGTCTTCAGTGTTAATGTACAATGCTGAAACTAATAAAAATACTCAGAAATATAAACACTGGAGAAGGTGTGTCCAAACTTTTCAACCAATGACATACTGACTATGACATGTTTCATGTCAAATTTCAATGTTTTTAATTAATTTTCAGCCCTAAAGTTACCACTGGATGATCTTTTTTGGAACATACTGCGGAACCAAGATTAAGAAATGGTTGTATAATATTAAACAGAGCAAGAAATATGTTCAGATTGTCCACAATGAAATACGAGTCCAAGTAGAGTCTAATAGCGCTGCATTATACTTTAATTAGAATTTTGCTGTCTAACTGAACTTTTTTGGAATTGAGGCTGCAGAGTTAATTCCATGTTTTTCAAGGTGAATTAGTGATGCATTTATGCAAATTTAGATGAACAGTGAGTTGTTCCTGTACTAAAACACTTGAGCCAAATCTGCTTGTCCAAAATTTGGGTGATGTAAAAGCACTTCGGTGTGATGTCCACAGTGATACATGCATTACACCATCTCACTGAGAAGGAAACTAAGTCCTCAGAATTAGAAGTCAGCATACACCAATATGCAGCTATCACTTATGTGCTTCAAGTGCATATTAAACAAACTACAAAGAGTGGCAGCTGATATAACTGTCCTCTACACAATGTTCATTTACTGCTGTAGGAGGAATGTGAGAAACTGCAATGGACATTTTGGAACAAGGCCAGAGCATTTGTACTCTTCTGCTTTGAAAGGAGCCATTTGAGGAGGTTCAGACTTATAAGGATGTTTCGCTCAGATGTATTCTGCACAAACATCTAAATGGGAGGGGCATGATCCTGCCTCAAGGCGTGTGATTTTCCTTGTGTCGACTGGACTGGAAATTTGGTTTTAAGATGTTTCACTACCTATGGTAACCAGAATTCTGGTTGTCTGCATGAGATTGTTTCAAACTAAAGAAGATTCCTGGATAGGTAGCGAAGCATTTTCAAACCAAATTTCCAGTCCAATCGACAGAAGGAAAACCACACGGCTTGGATACCATGACCTGGACGACTGAGAATCTTCAGACATCCTGCCTCAGTCACATTTAGATGTAAAGTGATAGACGGATTGATTCAGTGCAATTTGTCTTCGGTGCTCATCAGAAAATGATGATTAGAAACTTCAAATGTCCACTAAAGAACACAACAGTAGCTTTTCATGAAGTCTGAGGAAGCACAGTCATGCCTCCCGTAAAATGCACTTGTTCAAGATTATTTAAAGAGGTGAAATGTCACAGGCCCACATTCCACCTGTAAACTGTCACTTTAGAGCTGACAGCTTTTCTTTCATCAGTATGAATGACAATTGATCTATGTAAACATATTATCAATTCTTCAACATCATTTAGTCACATGAGCAACTTCATTTGTTTAAACAATATACCTGTGTGTACAGTACATATGACAATTCCATAAAGTATACCATTGCTATGATTAAAAACCCCTAATCTGTATATTATGATGGGGACAAACTTTCGGATTCAAAATTTAACAGAAATTAAAATGATAGTAGTAATACTAACTAGAAAATGATCAAAACATCCAAGAAACTATTTTCATATCATACCTATCACATCATATCATATTCTAGAATGCACCAGTACAGCTGGCAGAAAAACTGACAACAACTTTCTGTTTTTCTCCACTTTTTCTTGAATTTTTTGCATACGCACTACTTCTTCTGTATCTTCTTTTGTGGGAAACATTTTGGATTAATATAGAGAGAAGAGTTTACTCCAGAGAGGACCTCCTGAACCGGAGGCAGAGGAAATGTGGAGCTTACCAACCAATCCCACTGGACCTGACAAGAACTCTGCGCAGCTGCAGGGCTGGCGCCAGAGTCAAAGGCAAAAGATTCAGGTAGAAGCCTTTTCTATCAACTATACTGGTACTGAACTCACTACCCATCACAGCGGATGAGTTGGAGACACTGGTGAGGAGCCAGAAGGAGTTTAAAGAGACTGGCTTTGTGTGTTTCTGTGAGACATGGCTCAATAGTGACTACCAGACCAGACCGCCGATGGTTTGGTGGGACAGAGATGCCAAAAAGACTGGAAAGAGGAGCAGCTACAGTGGACGACATCATTACATCACTATGCTGCAGGACTGAAGGTTGTAGGAGATCCTTCATCTGCACCACCATCAGACTGTTTAACACCAGAGCTGATGGAGACTGAAGACATGATTATGTGATCTGTCTTACCTGCTGAATGAGCTGTTCAATTTAATAAATTCTATTCTATCATAGTTTTCAAAATTAGTAAGCCCCGCACTTCCAAAAAACACCGCCTTCATGTTTTAGGTAACATAGAACATGATACTTCATGATAGTAGATGGTAAATGGTGTAAAGGCTCAAACTTACTTTCCGATTGCAGAATTCTGCTGAGTTTGTCATTACCTGCACTCTTATATACCTTATTATGTATGCAGATTATGCAATGACAAAATAATCTGAATTCCATACTAGGGCACAAGTCAAGGTACACCAACTATTTGCAATATTTACTATTTACAATACAATACAATACCTTCTAAACCACATTTCCAGTCCAGTCGACAGAAGGAAAACCACACGCCTTGGATAACATAACCTGAACAACTGAGAATCTTCACAAACATGAGCCAATATTGCACAACACAATTAACTATGTACATATTTTGTCATTACCTGAGTTTACTATGTTGACTTTGACTCACCCAGAACGATGCTTCAGTGGCAGCTTTCAATTTTGAAGTATGTTGCAAGAACAATGACTGCTGTCCGGACAATTGGCATTTTAGTTCCTTCACCTTTGTCTTTCTCAGCTCGCTCTTGGTGGGAAGTCAGCGTTGTATTTTCTACGAACAGTCCAAAAATGCCGCTCCACATTTCCATTTTTGGTATTGCGATGGTAGACTGGCAGGTGAGGCAAATGCACTTCCAAAATGTCATCATGAAAAAAAGTCCTCCTCTCATTCCGTATGTAGTGATAAGTTTTTGTCTTCTTACTTGGTACAGCTCCCCCACTCATTTTTATACCCCTTCTTAAGTTTTAGAAAAAAAACCTAGGGCTGAAAATTGGAGGTAACTCGCTATGTAACTTGTTAATTTTGCTGGACTTAGCATTGGTTGTCTGCACAAGCACAGTGACCTAAGTGTCAGAAATAGTCGGAAGTCATCTGACTGGCTGCCCTGTAAATCGATCAAGTGACAGGATAGATGATAGGCTGACGTCTATATTTTTTAATGTCATGCGATCTACCCACACTACCTTCAACATATTGAGCACTCCTGCTGTAAATCAATCAAATGACGGGATGGATGACAGGCTGACGTCTATTTTTTTTAGTGTCATGCAATTTACCCACACTATCGTCGCGATCGACCGGTTGATCGCGATCAACGTAATGGGTACCCCTGATCTAGAGGCTGATGCCTGTGTCCCAGCCTAAAATTCCGTAGGGTACCACTGTACAGCAAAGTTGATGTCATACATAGGTTTAATAGATTCATTTTGCACAGTATGATTCCAACAAACATGTGAAACTGTACAAAACGACATAGTCTGACTCTGTACAGCTGGAAATAGAGGAAGTGTCTCTTGAGAGAAAATGCCAATCCTGAGCCCCCACATAAAGTATATTTAATGTTCATATCAGCCACGTCCCATGTCAGACAGGCTGGTGAGGTGAGGGAGACTGCTTTTTGTCCCCCTTAAGTCTGTATTCCTCCCTCTAGTCTTTATTTCAGCTAATGGCACTGGAGGTTAAGGACCATTAGTCGGCTCTCTGGACTATAGCTGCACCTATTATACTGCTACAGCATAGCTTTCTTCAATGGGCCAACCCTACTTTATCACTGCTCACCCAAGACCTTTCCCAGAAGGTCAGGCTTTTCTAATGACTCGTGACTTGAGTCATGAGGAGGAGAGGAGAAGTGAATGGAGAAAATTGCCTGTAGAGAGAGGAAGAGAAGGAGCAGGAATGAAAAGCAAAGAAAAAATGAAAGGGTGGGGAAAAGGTTAGCGGTGAAGGAGAAGGATATATCACGGACACAGGCATAATGGGACTAATGTAGACACTTGCGGACAGAGGTTATTGTACAGACTCTTGATTTAATGTTATTAGGATGACATCAAAGAAAATAAACCTGCATTTGAAATTGGACTTCATTGAGTTAAACCGTGTGCATTTACAATTTACTCATCCTCAAACAAAAAATCATAATCCTGACAGATAAGAGTAATGATGTGTATTACTTTGTGTAATGAGCCTTAAAAATGGAAAACACAATTCTCTCTTAACCTTCATAATAATAATGTTGTTGTTAAGACAATCTACAGCTTGTTTTCATTTATATATCAGTGGCAGCCTGTAGAACAATAACAGCCCTGACGAATGCAGCTATGCTTATCTGATAAACTTGAGGAAGAATTTTTATGTGGTTAAATTTTCCTCTAAATCATGCAACTTGTGTTTCAGTCGAATTCTTCATTAATGAGCCTCATTGATTAATTACCAGGGAACACAAAAAAAATGTTTGAGTCCAAATTTGACTTCTTTACGTAACCTACTTAGACTCTGCAGCTGCAGTGAAGATGGAAAAAAGGGCTATGAATTTACAATTAGTCATAAAAGTCAGACTAAATCTTTTATTGGTAGTTGTAGCCACCAAGTACAACCATGTTACCAAAGAGGTTAGGTTGTTGTGTATAATGTAAATAGAAACATGATGTGATGATTTGAAAATTTAACATATCGGCCCCTATTTTGGATGTCTAATGTGCAACACCTCGAGCACATTGGGGGATGGGGGTTGGCCAGGTCGGGCCTGGCTCGGCTCATTGTTTTGTCAGGGTGGACAGCACACCATTTGCCTGGTGCATCGTCTAAATAGGTGGTGTTTCCCTACTAAATATTTGGGTGGGAGTGGGTTTTTTTGCATAATGTTCCCTTTAATGCTCATCAGCATGATGGTATTCTGTCTCGTTGTCATTAAATAAGACATCCAGGTCTGATACTCCCGTCCTTCAAAACTTGTCATTTCTTTGACCCATGAGGTACTCCATTTGACTATGTGAATTAAGAATAAATTTAAGCAAATGCAGCATTTCAGAGAAATTATTTGACTTTTTTGCAATTACATAAATTCAGGTGTTGAATATTTTGGCTTTAATACAGCTAGTCTGTCCACATCAGCTCAGCTCCTAACAGGCTGGATCACATCACAATACCACATGCACAACTTTACTGACTGCACAGCATATGTGTTTGGTGTCACATACAGACTTCGACTGGATTTCTCCATTATATAAGGCAGCAATTTTCAGTTTGATGGCGCTGCCTGCATGTGGAGGCAGCAGGAGATGTAGTATAATAATAATAATAATAATACATTTTATTTATAAGGCGCCTTTCAGGGCACTCAAGGTCGCCGTACAACAGGTTAA
>JAQQAE010012518.1:0-13130 GCA_029823295.1 Pseudamia nigra | reverse complement strand
GGCTGATCCCCCCCTTCATTTCATTTTTGGGCATTATTCTTTTTACATTAGTTTCTTCAAATTCATTTTTCTTCATTTTGGGGATTATGTTAAGTTTTGTTGCATATTTTGTTCATTTCTGCTCATTGTATGGATTTCTTTGCTAATGTTACTGCTTATTTTGTTAATTATATTCATCATTTTGTTTATCTTGTTGCCCATTTTGTTAATTTTTGCTTATTTTTATTACAGATTTAATAAAATTTTCTCTTCATTTGGAATTTATTTTCTCTTTTGATTATTTTGTTCTTTTCATGTTTAATTTTTTTCCCCACATTCTTACAAATTTATACTTTTTTTTCTCATTTTTGTTGATTTTAGGGATTATTGTGTTCACGTGGAAGATTAATTTATTCTTTGATTCCTTTTATTTCTTCTTTTAATACAGTCCTGCTCATATTTTTGCATATTTAGACAGTTTTTGTTTTTTTATTCATTTACTCTTTAGTGTTGTTCATTATATGGATTATTTTTTTCATTTTTTATTCCGTTCTTGATTGTTCTGTTCATAATTTTGTCATTTTGTAGATTCTTTGGCTCATTTCCATGCTTATTTTAATTTAATGCTCATCGTGTTGCTTCTTTTTGTCATTTTCTTGATTCCTGTGCTCATATTTTGTTCCTTTTCTTGACTATTAATTATCATACTCCTCTATCTGTCTCTTACACTTCACCTACTACCTCACTCTGTCATCTTCTTCTCCTTCTCCTTTCAGCTGCTCCCCTCAGGGGTCGCCACAGCAAAATACCAATGATTCGCATGCTCTGTCATAATAAATATAAAACACTCCCAACATGTCAACAGTAAGGGTAAAACTGCTGTTGTCTTTTCCAGACTCACCTTGGTAGGGCTTCTTCTGTGTAAGGATCCCCCAGATCACAATGGAGAAACTAAAAAAAAAGGAAACATTTTATTATAGTCAATACGAGTAAGAATAAGAAAAGTGTAAAGCCATTCTGTCAAATGAACATATGTCCCTTGACACTTTGCAAAAACAGTGCAGTCAGAATCAAAACCACTGAGGTCCTGAGTTAAAGAAATTGATTTGAAGTCAGTGGTCAAAGATGCAACAAGACTAAACTGACATAAAAGATACAAAAACATGAAAAACATGGAGAGAAAAATGATGTAAAAGATGGAAAACAGAACAGAATGAGGTAAAAGATGCAAAAAGGCAGTGTAATTGACGCAAAAACACGTAAAAGTTGTATAATTATCTAAAAAAATACAAAAAACACAGGTAATGCAATGAAACTAAACTATGCAAACACTGCTAAAACATGAAACATAAAAATAGCTGATGTAACAAGATGTAAACGATGCAACAAGACTAAAACAAAGTAAAAAAAAGAAACAAAAAAGATTCTGAAAGACGCAAGAGATTTTAAAAGATGTAAATAATGAAAAAAGACAAACAAGATGTAAAAAAATGCACAAGAACTAAAATGAGTTAATAAGATGCACAAACATGGAAATGACACATATGGTGCAAAAAATTGACAAAAATGAAATAAACAATGCAACAAGACCAAAATGTATAAGATGAAAGATGCACAGATGTAAAAAAATATATAAAATGTAAGAGATTCAAACTGATGTCAAAGATTTTAAAAGATGCAAAAAGGCGAGAAAGATGACCATGACGTAAAAGTTGCAAAAAAGATAAAAGATGCAAAAAGGCAAAGCATATGTGAGAGACCCAAATATTAAAAGGTTATAAGATGAAAAATTTTATTTTGTAATTTTTTTAAAAGAACTTTGGTTGTTTGATTGATGTCGATTTGAAGTTGCGTGTTAAAAATCCACCTCCAATGTGCTGATTCTGGTGAATAACCCGAGTCAGCACTCACCTGTAGACATCATGCTTGGTGTCGGACACCCTGTCCTTCTCGATGATGCTCTCCGGGGGCAGGTAGGCGATGGTTCCGCAGAACCCGTCTCTGCTGAGGTCGTCGGCCCGTGACAGGCCGTTCCAGCGAGCCAGGCCGAAATCTGAAATCTGAGACAAAGGCGGAGATAAAGTCAGATCAAACACAGAATCCCCTCTGTGTGTTCGTGGCACTGATGACTAAGTTCACCCAGTGAGTCTGACATGCAGTAGGCTCTTATTATGTGCACTCAGTGGTATGATGAGGGCAACGCTGCCATGTCCCAGCATGCACGGGGAGGAGAGGCCCGTCACTTTTTTGTCA
Source organism: Pseudamia nigra (assembly GCA_029823295.1). Classification (NCBI taxonomy): domain Eukaryota; kingdom Metazoa; phylum Chordata; class Actinopteri; order Kurtiformes; family Apogonidae; genus Pseudamia; species Pseudamia nigra. The sequence continues at coordinate 10,898 of JAQQAE010012518.1, read as the reverse complement.
AAGAGAGCACCCACACACTTCTGCTCAGAGGGAGATTTAATAGGAGCTGTGTGTTCCTGTCGGGACAGGCCCGGCTGAGATGTTTACATCCACATATTAAAGAGAAGAATGAATGGTTCCCACCCTGAGCCTTCAGACCGGTTAGATGGTACGAGTTCAGAGCAGCGGAGAAACACCTGTCTGCCCAGAGCATGTGCACAACAATATTTAAAATGCACAGATGACATTTATACGCAAAACCTGGAACTGAACAAACATCTTTAAACCTTTTTTCCCCATCAGCAACACATTAAATCAGTGTTTCCTTACAGTTTCAGCACAAGACGAAAGAAACATGTAATCTCCAAACTTAGAAAAGTCAAATATAAACTGCATTTATATAGTCCATTTTGTAAAGAAAGCCACAAACTGGAAACACTTTTTTATTATACATAAAGGTATCAATGTATAAGACGATTGGATTTAATGTTGTGAATGGCAGTACAAATTAAGCTCTAAATCAGCAAAATTAAGAACAAATTAAAAAACAACATTGAGAAAACAGAACAAAATAAATCACGGAAAAGATTTTAAAAAATCCACAGTGTGAACAAAATGAAGAAAATGAACAACAATTGGGAAAATTAACAAAACAACATATACATTTGTTATTTGCCAAGATCCAGATCAACCTTTGTGGTCCCGGAGTCTAATTTGTCACAAACTTAATTTTGATGCCTCCAGCAATAGTAGGTTTCAAAATAGTTTTTTGCAATTATTATTGCTGTGAGCTAATTCATATGCAAATTAGGGGATGGTTGCCATAGTAACCCCTCCCCCCTACCCTGATCAAGTTTGGTTTGTGTGGGCCCAGGTACTTTAGAGATGGTTAGAAATGAATGTAGGTCAAGGTGTAATAAGTTCAAACAAAAATACGAAAACTGTGTAAAAAAATGAGTATGATTTAGAGGATGAACTAAAAAAATGCTCTGGATAAAATTTTTTTATATGCAACTTATTTTGACTTTATGTCAAAATCTCAGTTCGTATCATTATAGACACAAGAAAAATCATCTTTAAATTTCACCATATAAATATCTATCAGTTATTTTAAGTCTGTTTTTGTTGCCCTGTTCTCCTCATACCATCCTTGTGTCAGGGTTTCATTTGGTACCTTGACGTGGTAGTGTGCATCCAGGAGGATGTTGGCTGGTTTCAGGTCCAGGTGCAGCAGCGGCGGGTTCATACAGTGCAGGAAGTTCATCCCGACCGCCGTCTCGTGGATGATGCGGAAGCGGAGTTCCCAGGGCAGTGGCTCGGTGGCCAGCAGGGTCTCCAGCGACCCGGTCTCCATGTACTCCATGACCAGGCCCTGGGGGTCCTCGCAGATCCCATACACAGGAAGGATGTACCGGAACTTAGCCGCCTCCATCTTCTTAGCCTCTTCCAGCAGCTCTGAGCGATCCCTGTCATCAGGGGAAAAAAAAAACAGTCAGACGATTCTAATCAACTGACAAGTTAAACATTTTACCATGAAATGTACTCATAATAAAAAACTCAAATTGTGCTCATGTTATCACACAATATTACATCATAACCAATCAGAAGGAATAGAGATTATAAGTTTTCAATATGACAAGTCATTTTTTGCATTGTCATTTATGTTGTTTTTATCTTTGTGCTTCTTTCACATTTTCAACTTTTATGTTTAAACTTTTATCTCATTTTTGTCTTTTTTCACTTTTAAGTGTTTGTTCAACGTAACCTTTCACTTCCACTGAGTGGAAAAACTTTTGTACAAACTTTTGTCACATTTATCTACTAAAAGTAAAAAAGTTGTCTGTGCTGTCAATCATGCCCTAGTATGCAAATTTTACAGATATATAGCAACCTGAATCAGTCACTGCACAGTGTTTGAAACTGGCTTCAAATGAAGCAAGAAACAGCTGATGCCCTGGAGAAAACCTTGAGAAATATTTGCATATTTAGACATTCCAGACATTTTAATGAACATGGAGGAGTAGGGGGTCAATTTGTCATATTTGCATAGTTTTGTATTTGAGGTAGAGCCAATCCCAGCTGTTTTAGGGTGAAGGCAGGGTGCACCCTGGATGAGCTGCCAGTTCATCGCAGGGCTGACACACAGAGACAAAGCAAACATTTAAGAGTCCAAATAATACTGAGATCATGATGACAAATAAAAAAAAAAAAAGTATTCACTTAGTAGTTTTATACAAAAATCCAACAGTTTTGAGTCAAACAGAGGTCCCGTTCTTTACTCATTAGGGTTCAGTCTCTCCTTGGACTTTTTAAATACCAGTACTACATCAGTACTGCTTGTGCCAAATCGATACTTTTAAAAGAAAGTTTATTTAAAAAAAAAAAAAAGACAATAATTAATGAGACTAACAACACTTAGAAAAACACACTTCTTTAGCTTAGTTTCAATGTCAAAATAGTAACTTTTAAATGAAAACACTGTAAAAAAAGAAAAAAAAACAAATAAATAAAACTTAACCCCAGTACAGTACAGACACTGCTGCCGTCATCATTTTCCATCTCTGGGGTCAGACACTGCTGCTGTCAAGTTAAGTTAGCTTCAAACACCTCTGGTTTTCACCACATCGCCTCATCATATACCGTATTTTCCGGATTACAAGTCGCATTTTTTTGCGTAGTCTGGCTAGGGGAGTAACAAATATATTGAAGCGACTTTTATATTCAAATATAGGGTGTATGTCACACTGACAGCTGCTAGAGGAGGCGAGCTGTGAGCTCTCCCTTCTGGCACACCACGCGCTTGATGCATGTTCCCCGAACCAATGCAACCTGTTCTGCAGAGCGACTAATACACGCTTTTTCTTCTTCATTATGCATTTTTTTGGGTCGTGCGACTAACATACCAGAGCGACTTATCACCCGGAAAATATGGTACTTCATTATGTCTGATGTTTCCATCTTTACGTGCAACTCCTTTCTATCCCTCACTGCACACTGTGGTGCTGGAGTCTGCCTTCCCAGTGAAGTAACGACACACATTGGACTGTATTGCTTTATGTATTTTACTGTGGGGTTTTTTGTTTGGTAGCTACTAGCTAAGCTAACTAATCTAATGACCTGCTCCTGTTTGTGCAGTGCATTGTTCCCAGTCATAGACAGGACACAGAGCAGAAAAAGCAAATAAGGTTCTGTATTTTTTTGGGTGCAGTGTACTCAGTGGCATCAAAATGAAGCACCAAAGTCCGTATAGCGATTTGGTTGGGTAGGTACCGGACACCCCTCCTTGAATCACCACCTTATCATGGTGGAGGGGTTTGTGTGCCTGAGTCATCCTAGGAGCTATGTTCTCAGGGGCAAATCGCCCCTGGTAGGGTCTCCCAAGGCAAATTGGTCCTAGGTGACAAAGAGTGATTCAGAAGACCCTTATGATTATGCTTCATGTGGGCCCACCACCTGCAGGAAGGGTCGTAAGAGTCTGGTGCTGTGGTTTGGGTGGCAGCTGAAGGCAGGGGCCTGGGTGGTCCAATCCCTGGTTGCCAAAACTAGCTCCGACTGGGAGGAGGCCCTGGGGCAGACCCAGGAAACACTGGAAGGACTACGTATGTCTCTTGGCTGGCCTGGGAATGCCTGGGGGACCCCCCAGAGGAGCTGGAGGAGGTGGCTGGAGAGAGGAAAGTCTGGGTTTCTCTGCTTAGGCTTCTGCCTCCGCGATCCTGACAGGGTAAGTGGAAGATAATGGATGGATGGTACCATACCTTTCAGCACCATCCCTGCGCATTATATATTTACAAAATATACATAGATTTAAAAACTTTGTTTCATTTTCACGTTTGGTATGTTCATTTTGTTCTTTATTTTATTGATGTCTGTTTATTTTTAATTAGTTTCACTTTTACGTATTTTTCTTCATTTTATTAATTTAGTTCAGTTTTTGGTCTTTTTTTGGTCTTTATGACTTACTTTCTTGATTATTTTTTTCCCTTTATAATCTGCTGAAAAAGGCGGTTGTTAATTTCACCATACCACATCATCTTTCACATGTAAACCTGGTGTGTCAGCGTGATCGCGCAAATGTGTCTGAACCAATTACTTGAAACTTCCCATGTTTATTGAGCAGTGTAGAATCTCCATCCTGTCTGCTGTGGGGATCGTGAGCACCACTGCTTGTAACAAGAACAAGCCGCAGTTAAGTCTACAGTTAAGGTAGATGACCATACTCTTTGTAACAAGAAATGACTTTAACAACTCAAAAGTCTGGTGTTTGGTGGCTGCCCTTTTTAGTGGATGCCTTGCATATGTGGGTCAACAAACCACACACGAGACCTGACCTCAGCGGTCATGAACGTGTGGCCTCTGAATTCATCTGTAATTCATTTACAAAAGCGAGTCCAGCTTCTGTCCAGTGGCTTTTTAAGGCCTTCAGGACATTTCAGTCCAAGCTGGAATGAATTATTTATTTTTGTTCACTTTGTTGACTTAGAGCTTATGTGAAGTTCAACACATACTGTCTTTTACATTTAAAGAATACTATGAGTAAAAGTGCTATGATCTGTGGATTTATTTCCAGTGCAAATTGAGGTGTCAGAATAAAGAAAGAGTCATCATAAACTAAGTCTCTAGGAGGTTTATTTGGGTCAGTTATTTACTGAAGCGAGTCAAGCTTCTGTCCAGTGACTTTTTAAGGCCTTGAGGACATTCCAGTCCAACCTGGAATGCACTGACAGGAGGCTTAAATAGAGCTCTTGTTCTGTGTTGCTCAACCTTTGCACAACTCCCTTTATCAGCCTGCCGGCCCTGCTGACATACCGCAAACATAAATGCTCAGGTCATTCATGCCCACGCTGCAGATAGCTCAAGCAGAGGTTGTTTTAAAAATGTGACCTGTTAATGAGGACAGATGAGAACGAGATAAATCCATTATGACCATGCTCAGAGGAATGTGCTTTAAAGGCTGATGTAGGTAAGCAGGACTGGGAATTCAGTTTCCACAATGAGATGAAAACACATAAGAAGTGTATAGAATCTTCTGTGTGCACTGTGGATCAGGTTACGCCAGGATTCATGTTCTATAGGAGAATCTGAACAAGGAACAAGCCACAAAAGGAGGCAGAAATAATCAAACTGCACAAGGCAACACACCAAGTACTTATTGGAGAATGACACCTACATAATCCTCAAGTTGAGCTGGGCAATAGGGCCAGGAATGTTTAAGACAGAAATTTACATGTCATTGCAAAAACCAGACAAGGCAGAAAGCATCCTGACTGACCAGATCCAGATCTAACACTGTGGTCTGGTAGAACCTATAATGATGTGGTCCTGTATGGGGAATTATTTCTGGAACATGTTGAAAATAGCCCTATTTCACAACAGTGATGAAGTCTTTAAATAATCCCTGGATGCAGACGGTGAGCCACGTCACCCCTAACATCTCATCCATTGTTCTTGTGTCGTTTCTGACAGTTTCACCCAAATCACACTTTACTTTTAGACAAGCCAAGGTAAGTATCACAATAAATGTCAGGTCATTATTTCATGCAAGTTTAAAGTGAAAGCTGGAGAAACCAAGCGTGTAGTTTTAAATTATCTGGAAAATATATACAAAAATGCAAAAATGATGCAAAGTGAAAACAATCTAACAGAAGCAAAAAGGTGATAACAGAGATGACACAAGATATGCAACAAGAAAAAAAGGCATAAAAAGATGCAAAAACCCAAAATATCACATTAAAAATGCAGAAAGGTATAAAAGACTAACTATGATGCAAGGAAACCAAAAAAATGCAGATGATGAACCCCCCCCCAAAAAAAAATTATGTTAAAGCCTCAGGGAGATGAAAATAATGTAAAAGACAAAAAAGATGAAAACGATGGAGACACGAAAATGTCAAAGACACAAAGAGGAACAAAAACTATGTGAAAAGAACCAAAATGATGTGATAAATGCAGAAAGAAACACCACATAAAAGACATAAGATAAAACCACGTAGATGCATAACGATAGAAATTACACAAAAATACAAAATATGACATAATGAGAGAAGATAAAACTGTGTAAAAAAACAAGATAAAAATGACATGAAATATAAAAAAGATCCAAATAACATACTAAGGGGAAATATGACAAAAAATTAAAAGGACGTGAAAGAATAAAAAGACAAACGTGATGTTAAGGACACTAAAGACAAATATGATGCAAAAGAATCAAATAAATGTAAAAGATGTGAAAATATAAAGTCAACATGAAATGACATAAAAGCAAAAGAGATCAAAATGACATAAAAAGACGCTAAAAAAACTATTAAGAAGACATGACATAAAAAGGTAAATTTTGACATAAATGAAGCAAAAAGATGAAAAATCACACAAAAACTATAACGCAAAAGGAATCAAATAAATGTAAAAGATAGAAAAAAAATAAAAACAAAGCACAAAACAATAAAAATTACATGAAAGACAAAAAAATGAAAAATAAAAACATAGAAGACAAAAATGGACACAAAATAAAGATAAAAATAATTTAAAAACTTCAAAAAGATGCAAAAAATTACATAAAAAGCAAAAAGATGAAAATGATGTACAAGACATAAAAAACATAATGCTGGAAGACGTTTGACCCAAAAAATTAAATTACGACATTAAGCACAGAAGACGTAAAAGACAAATAAAAAAAAAATCAAACTAACAAAGACTACAAAAAGAAACAAAAATAAAAAAGATAAAAAATCCAAAAGATTTAAAAATGATCTAAAAGAAGAAAAAAGATGAAAATGATCATTAAAAAGTTATAAATTGCTAAGACATTTGACACAAAAAGGCAAATTATGACAAAATTAAGCAAAATGATAATTGTGTACTAGGCACTAAAAAAACTATACAAAAATGTAGAATACAGCCTCACATTTTTATTTAATTCAGTTCAATCTTTTGTGTTTTCATATTTTGTCTTTTACATCATTTTACATTTTGTTACATATTTTTATGTTATAAAAATAAACAGGATTTATTTATGTTATTCTTATTTATAACCTATATTTTATTAATTACCTGCATTTCAAAGCGTGTTTTTATCTCGTCTTATCTGCGATAGTCATTTTTTGTGTTGTGCTCTTATAATTCTGTGTTGTTTTTAAAAATGCACCTTCAGTTGTAGCACTTTTTTATATTGCTGTATAACTGTCTATACCAGATAACCAAGTAACAGAGTAGAGATCATCCAAATGAACAAAATACACACTAAAATCAACAAAAAGAAAATTAACCAAAGAACGAACAGTTTAAGAGAAATCTGAAAACAAAAACCCCAGATGAGGAAAGCTATCTAATAAGATTAAACAATATAATAAATGAAAAAAAAAAAGAAATCAACAAGTGAACAAAATAATTAAGTAAATGAGCAAAACCAAGAAACTGAACGATAAGCCCAATAATGAAAGAGCTTAAAACAAACTGCACAAAATTTACAAAGATACTTAAAATAATAAATCAGCTGAATAAAAACAAATAGAAAACTGACAATAAAAACAACAAAATGAGCAAAATATGAAAGTAAATGGACAAATGCAAGAAGATTAATGCAAATAAGCACAACAATCAGCATTATGCAGAAAATGGGCAAAAGTGACCAACTAGATTATTTGCAAAATTAACATAATCAAGTCAGTGAACAAAAAAAGAAAAAAAAAAAAGAAAATGAACAAATTAACACACAAAATTCTCAAAAATATGAAACATAAGCAGCATAAACGAACTAAATTACCTGCAAAATGACATGTTTATCTTAATGTGGTACAAAGGGTTGAAATTTTTTTCTACACGTATTTTTTATTCTTTCTGTCAAAAAAATGTCTCTTTACATTGTCAGTGTTGCCGACCCCTGGTCTCCACAATGACAAGAAAGTCTAAAATATTCATGGTCATTTTCACCTTCTTTACATACGCTGGCTTTCGCAACCTTCAACCAAACCCACAGTCTGAGTTTGTATCATTACGGAGACAAAGATGAATAATTCATCTCCGGCGTGAACACTCAGCTCCTCTGAACCGCCCCGCATCCTGTGTGCGCCGGCGGCCGGTCGGACCGGTTCCACCACTCCTGGTTTTATTGTCTCCACCTCCGCCTGGGCCGCAGACACACAAAGCCGCCTTTGAGTGCCGCAGCTCGCCGAGTGTGAGCGGGGGTCAGCGGAGTCTGCAGCCCAATTACAGTGTATGTACTCCGCAGATATTTGCGGATGATAACGCCGTCCGTTCAGGTTCCGCAGGCTTGGGGAGGACGTCATTCCACACACTGAAATCTAAACTTCCTAGTCACCCGTTTCTGATTGTTTAATGACAGCGGGTTGTTATTATTATGTCTTATAATTAGGGCTGTCAAAATTAACGCCTTAATCCGATTAATCCACTTGCATGATTAATTAGATTATTTTAACGCGATTAACGCAATAACTCCTATATCAAGGAAACAGTGATGAAATATGTTACATTTGACACGTTACTGCCAACTTCTTTAGTATTTACTGCTTCACAGTCAATTTAAATATAAAAGTATAAGTCTTTACACATTTTCAAACAAATGACATTAGTTACTGATGAAAACAATGAACCAAGTGTAAAAAAGCAAAAAACATCATCAGCAGGTTCTGTTTAGTTCTACAAAGCAGGTGGAATTTACTTTAGTTACACAAGTATAAATTGGAAAAAAAAATATACATTTTAATGCAAAATAAGTCCTTTTAGTCAAGTGTCTATATCACATTCTGTCATGAGTGTTCTTGCTCCCACAAAATGAAAAACGAATGGGCGACCCCTGAGGGGAGCAGCCGAAAGGAGAAGAAGAAGATTAATTGTGATTAATCACAATTAATCCACAGTGACCATGTGATTAATCAGATTAAAAATGTTAATCATTTGACAGCCCTACTCATCATATGACTGATGTGGTTTTAATTCACACATCTTAAAACTCAAAAGTTTGGACGCACCTTCTGCTAGTGTTTCTTTAGTTTTATTATTATACAATACTGTGCAAATGTTTTAGGCCAGTCTGTGTGTGTTGTTTTAGCAGACTATGACCGCACACATGTACTCTAGATCCAGAACACACATGAAATACAGAAACAAACATTTCCGCTTCTCCACAATTAAGTGAAGCGTATTAAGTGTCACCTCCCTTCGAACTTGTTTGAATCAGAAAATAGGAGACCGAGCTGAGTTAAAAACCAGGTTTCCTTGAGCTGCACATGTCAAATGGTTCTTACTGTTGGTTGTACTTGTTGCCACGTCAGGTCACTTTAAATATGGAGTTTTACCTGTCGGAGCCATTTAGTTCAGATTTGTATGCATTTATACAATTGATTGAAAGGCAGATACGTAACAATTTTATATAACAATTGTAGCATTATGTTGATTATTTTTGTGCATGTGTATGGAGATAAAGATAAGACAACAAAACCAAGGTGGCCTAAGACTTTTGTACAGTACTTCATTAATACTGAAGACATCTAAAACATCTATGGAATTATATTATACACAAATAAGTATTGAACAACCCAGAACATGTTTTATATTGTCCAAAGTAGACACATTTATTGCACACTCATGGTATTCTCTTGTCAGACTCGTGAGGTACTGTAGTCGCATGCTCCATTTTTCAAATCACAGGTGAGTTCATGTATTCAATTTCTTGTCTTCTTAATGTGCTTTAGACCATCACTTGTCTTGTGCAGAGGAAGGGTGCATAAGAAGTCAATAGCCCTAGTACTGCTACTACAACTACTGTACAAATTCAGATTATGGCCCAAAAAAAAAAAAAAAAAAAAAAAACCCCATGTAATTCAAGAGAAAATAGGCTGCTGGCCCCGCAACCCTAACCAGGATAAGTGGAAGATGATGGATGGATGACTTTCAGGAAAAAAAGTCAATATGAAAAATCTGAAGAATGTGTCCTCAAGTGCAGCCACTAAAACCACCAAACACTGAGGAAATAGGTTCATTCAGGAAAAGTTTCAACTGCAAATACATACAAATCCAATGTACACTGCATTCTGACGTCTGCACGCGATTGTCCCATAGCACACCAGATGAGAGAGACTGGCCACCCCCAAACCTTTTTTTTACAATTCATACTGTGTTTTCCACCTCTGTGGGTTTCACTTTCTCGTGCCCAGTTTAATTTCGCTCTTCTTTTTCAGAGTGACACCTGGTGCATCTGCTCTCTCTGTCACACTGTCTAATATTAATACATTTATCTGCTTATGTTTTTCTATCTGCATGGAAGTGTTTTAAACTTTTATCCAAATCTAATCCTTACGCCCATAATCGCTTGCAAATGCTGAAGACGCACATGGCTGCAAATCGGGTCTGAAATCGCCCGGTGTATGCGTGTTTCTTGCCATAATATAGACCTATACACTCTCAAACAGGTTTGTTTTGTCTTCTTTAAACATAAACTGTTTTTTGTTCTTTTGTACAAAGTGTACAGTTCCTGGTGCACCCCAAAGACAAAATCGAACTGGACAAAAAAATGCAATGTAATTTATAAAATACCATGCAAATCATGCAAAAAGAGATGTGCAGGGGAAACGTGGAGAATCTTCACAATAAGAAAGAAAGAACATCAAAAAGAATGTGAGAAGGAAACAGCAGAGAGACACACGGACACAGAAAGAAAAAGCAGAGAAAGGAAACCTCACATCAGCGATATCAGACCACTGCAAAAGAAATGATCATATCATGGACTGGGACAACACAAAAATACTTGCAATGAAGGACAACAAACACAAAAGATGCATTAAAGGGGCAACTGAAATCAGGAAGCGTGGCCACACCATCAACCAGGAGGAAGGAGCCTACATGCTTTTACACACCTAGGACTCTCTCCTGCAAAGACCATGGCACAGCAGGGGGCGTGGGCCACC
>JAQQAE010012517.1:0-13130 GCA_029823295.1 Pseudamia nigra | reverse complement strand
TGGGTGTGTAGGCCCTCTCATCCCGGTTTATAGAATCATTGGCCTGCCTCCTAATTTCTATGGCCTCTTTTATCCATCTCTTATGCTTGTTGGCCTCCGATGTTAAAATCCTCCCCTGTCTCAGTCCATGACATGGTTGTATCTCTTGCAGTGGTCCATAATGGCTGATTTTTTGTTTTCTTGATCGTTTTTTTCTTTTTGTGTTCTTGTGAGTCATCCTGCAGTCTCTCTTTCACATTGGCTGGTGTTCCTTTTTTCTTTTTCTGAAAGCTCTTCCTGTTTCTCCAATGTATGTTTTCTTGAATGACGTACTGTACACGGGATCTCATATAATGGTACATTTTTGTCTGGTTCCGTTTTATCTTTTGGGTGCACTGGTAGCTCTCAGAGTTTGGTATGTGGTTTTACTGCAGTGTTGATGTTGTGTTTCCTCATTGCCCGTTTAATGGGTCCTGTTATCCCTCGGATATATGGAATGGTGATTATGTCTCTATTTTTATTGTTTGGTTTTTGTGAGTTTTGTTTTCTTTTATTTCTTCTCTTTGTGTTTGGCTCGTTGTTTTACTTTGTTTATGGCACATTTCTTACTAACTTGTGGAAAAAAATGCTAATTTAACATAAGAAAACAATAGAATGAACATAATCTACTTTTTACTCTTACTAAGGTACATTTATGGTTGAAAAAATGTGCTTCTAGAAATGGCTTTATAATCTTTTCCAGACTGATTGATCTCAATGAATTTCTTTGGAACGCAGCATGATGTCTTGCTTTTGAGGATTATTTTTGTCTACAGTACTTCACTCTGTCAGGCAGGTCCTATTTAAGTGATTTCTTTATGGAGACTAGGTGTGGCAGTGATCAGGCCTGGGTGTGGACAGAGAAATTGAACTGAGCTGTCCAATGATGTGATAAACCACACTTAATTTATGGTTTTTCCCCTTAAAAATAAAATCCTTCATTTAAAACCTGCATTTTGTGTTTACTTGTGTTATTTTTGTCTTAAAATTTAAATTTGTTTGATGAACTGAAACATTCAAGTGTGGCAAATATACAAAAATGTAAGAAATCAGGAAGGGGGCAAGTGCTTTTTCACAGCACTGATGTGTAGCATAATCAAAAATAAACAGAAACTTAGAAAATGAAAAGGAAAAAATAAGGAGAATTTGCAACAAAAATATGGCATTATACAAGATCAACATGAATCTAGACAAAATAATCAGGAAAGTGAATGAAAAAATTCCAAAATTGACAATTAACTGAATAAAAATAGTTGAAAAAAAATTTACAAAATAATCAAGAAAATGGATATCGACAAGCAAATGGGCATAATCAGAAAAATGAAATTCACAAAATATATTATTACTAATAATAATAATAAAACATTAAAAAGAACAGAAAAAAAATCAATAAATTGACTAAAACAAGCAAAAATCAAGGAAGTTAACAAAAACATTGACAAAAAAAAAACAAATTAATAAACAAAATGAACAAATTTAATAATAACCAATAACAAATTGGTGTGAACATGTTGCCAGCTAACTTGTGTCAAATTTAATGCGTTTCATGAAAGGTTTGAATTTTTTTCCTTGTGGCTCTAGAGACACTTTTTTCCCTTTCTGTCCATAAATGGCTTTTTAGATTGACCCCAGCATTACTACTTGATTCATTGCCACAAACAAAAATGGATCTAATGTTAACACACATTTTAACTGTATAAATGTTTTCAGCATTTTGTGTCCAAGTTTCTAAAATACAGTACGAACAAAAGTATGTGGACATCTGACCAACAGAGACTGTCATGGACTGTATTCAAATACATATGCACATATAAGAGTGATTCAGAAGACCCTTATGATGATGAATTTCCTGTGGGCCCACCACCTGTAGGAATTGTTGCAAGGGTCCGGTGCTGTGCACTTTGGATGGCAGGTGGAGGCCTGGGTGGTTCAATCCCTGGCTGCCAAATCTAGCTCTAACTGAGAGGAGGCCCTGGGGCAGACCCAGAACATGTTGGAGGGACTATGTCTCTTGGCTGGCCTGAGAACACCTGCGGGACCCCCCAGAAGAGCAGAACAAGTACATTAACCAGAAATGCAATGCATTTTTCATTTTTTTGTTCCCTTTATCATTTTTGTTCAGTATTTTTATTACATTGGTCATGTTCACTGATTGATTTTTGTTCCTCAGCGTGGTGCTTATGAACAGGTCAGATTTGGTGAGAACTGGAATGGGATATCTGCATTTCCCTAGTTTCACCAGAGAAATGTCCATGTAGTGTCGTCAGTTATCTGGTTTGTGTAACTCGTACTGAACCTGGCGAGAAGTAATGATCTGACATTTGCACAGCGATTAGTAGGAAAAATGCAATTTTGTTTTTTCTGTGCTGTTTGCAGTTGGAAACAAATTACAAATAAAACATTCGAGTATTACTGTATCAAATTACATCATGGTAACATTTTTGTAATGAATTTAATGAAAAACCTAGAAGTGATACTTGGACACGCAACCAGTCAAAAGTTTTCTCCTTCACTGATTTTTGATACAGAAGTCATGTATTAAAAACAAAAAAATGTACAACAACCCAGAACATGTTTGATATTTTTGTTGAAAGTATCCACAAGTTGCAACAGTTTGCAGATTCATGACATTCTCATATCAGATTGATAACTGATAAAAAGTAAAAACATTACATTTCCGGAACTGTATACAACAGAAAAAAAGATTTTTAAAAATTGCAAAATAATGAAGAAAATGAACAAAACTGATCTCAAACATCCACATTACCTAAACATGTTTTGATAAAGCCAAAAATAATAAGATGAAACAAAATACAAAATAGAATTAAAAAAAATGAACAAAATAATAGAGAAAAATAAAACAAACAAAACTGAACAAAATAATGAATGAAAAAAGGATGTCAAAAACAATTAATAAACAAAATTGAACAGAATAATCAACAAAATCAATGAAAATCAACAGAATCATATAAAACAACTGTTTGTGTTACTTTGGCAACAGAAATTGCACCAAAAGACCGAGATTTAATAAAAGCAGAAAAACACACTTTGCGTCCTACCCACGACCCACATCTAGGTCCGGACCCACCAGTTGAGAACCACTGTAGTACACTGCAGCAGAGGCAGTGGACAGCAGGCTTCTCTTAATACCAGTAGATAAGACGGCTCCCGTATGAGCAATGAGCCTCAGCTCCTCCACTCCACTCCCACACAGGGGTCAGCACTCCTCTGGGGCCATGTCGGACCCCCCCAGCCGTGGATTTGCAGTATCACGGTACTCCTCCTGCTCTCACTTTGTGCAGCTTGGTGTCGGGTTCACGGCCACACTCACTGATAATGTTCTTCTAATGTCCTCCTTTCTCTAACGCAGATGGAATACGAACAGGACAGACATGCCGAACAAATGTGAAGTTCTGCATCTGTTGAGGAGAAAAGTGACAGCCATAATTATAATATCAGTAGCTGTGGACTTTTGGATGCTTTTTTGTACTTTTGCTTATTCTTTTAAAATATTTTGCTTATTTTTTTGATTATTTTGTTGGCGTTCTTGATTTTTTTAGATTTTCTTTTTACCAATTTATGTTCATTCTGTGGAAAGTGTTTATATCGAAATTAGGACATTGTGTGAAACATAAAAACAGAATACAGTGACTTGTAAATCCTTTTCAGCCTGCACTGCCTGGCCAAAAAATAGCCACAAACTATAAAATTTTGTTGGACCATCTTTAACTTTGATTTCAGCATGCATTTGCTGTGGCATCATTTTGATAGCTTCTGCAATGTCACAAAATTTATTTCCATCCATAAACATAATCACATACACAGTAGTTATCCAATGAAAGGCATGTTATACATATTCCAGAAGAGTTGGGACAGTGTCGTGGGGACACCAACTGCTGAATGTGTGTAGGTGAATTCTATCCCATTCTTGCTTGACGTACTGTACCACATCAGTTGCTCAACAGTGCAGGGTCTCCGTTGTTGTTGTTATGCCCAGCTTGTGGAAGAGCATAACAAAGAAGGGAGACTCACGGTGAGTGTTCAAAGTAACGCATAAGTTTATTAATCAAGGGTGCTCAAACAACTAAAACTAAACACAAAATAATACAAAACCAGGCTTGGGCCCAGCAGACCCCAGGCTTCCAGGAGGAGGAGAGAGGGAGAGCAACAGCTTAGATTCCACAGCTTATATACAGTAGGTTCTCAGCAGGTGACCAGGCATCAACCAACGAGGTGGGCGTGTACAGGGAAGGTCCTGGAAGAGAGACAACAGCCAGCAGACCAGAAACACTTCTGAGGCTGTCACATTGTATTTTGTGTGTCGTAAAGCACCACACATTTTCAATGGGAGACAGGTGTGGACTGCAGGGGGGCCAGTCTAGTACCCCCACTCTTTTACTACAAAGCCACACTGTTGGAACACATGCAGAATGTGTCTTGACATTGTTTCGCTAAAATAATCAGGAACGTCCCTGAAAAAGACATTGCTTGGATACAGCATATGTTTCTCCAAAACCTGTTTGTACCTTTTTAGCATTAATGTTGCCTTCACAGATGTTCAAGTCACCCATGGGGGGCAACTAACACACCCCCATACCATCAAAGTTGCTTTTGAACTTTGCACTGATAACAATCTAGATGGTGCTTTCCCTCTTTGTCCAGGAGGACACAATATCCATGATTTCCAAAAACAATAGTAAATGTGGACTGGTCAGACTACTTTGCGTCAGTTCATCTCAGATGAGCTCGGATCCAGAGGAATCGGCACCGTTTCTGGGTGTTGTTGGTATGTCTTTCACTTTACATGGTAGAGTTTTAACTTGTACTTGCAGATGTAGAGATGAACTGTGTTACTGATAATACTTTTCTGAAATGTTCCTGAGCCCACATGGTAATATCCTTTACACAATGATGTCGGTTTTTAATGCAGTGCTGCCTGAGGGGTCGAAGATCAGACATTCATTGCTGGTTTTCAGCCTTGTCGCTGACTTGCAGAAATTCCTCCAGATTCTCTGAATCTTTTGATGATACTATGGACTGTAGATGATGAAATCCATAACTTTCTTGTAACTGTATATTGAGAAATGTTCTCAAACTGTTGGACTATATGCTCACACAGTTGTTCAGGAAGTGGTGAACCTCACCCCATCCTTACTTGTGAACGACTGAGCCTTTTGGTGATGCTTTTTTTTTTTTTACACCGATGATGACATTCGTCTGTTTCCAGTTAACCTGTGAAATGTTCCCAACAGCTGTTTTTGAGCGCTCCTCAACATTCCCAGTCTTTTGTTGCCCCTGTCACAGCTTTTCTGGAATGTGTTGTAGGCATCAAATTCAAAATGAGTGAATATTTGCAAAAAAAAAAAAAAAAAACAATGAAGTTTATCAGTTTGAACATTACATATCTTGTCTCAGTAGTTTATCCAACTTACAGTACATTCATTTTCATAATAATTTTCTTTTTTCTGTTTTTTTATTTATTCCTATCATTGAGTATTTTATTGTTTTGGTCATCTTTGCTCATTGTGAGAATTATTTTGTTATCTTATTGTTTTGGCTGTTTTAATTTGTGCATTCGATTGTTTTGTCCTCTTTTTAACATAGTCTTGGATTTTTTAATTTTCTCCATTTTCTTTTACTATTGTGTTGACAATATTTTATTTCTAATAATGTACTATTAAGATTACGTTGTTCATTTTCAGGATTTTTTTTTCATTTTTCTTAATGTTTTTCATTTTGATGCTTATTTTGTTAATCTTTAACTTTAAGTTTTTTTCTACTCTTTTCTGATTTGTTTCTTATTATTTTCTTATTTCTGACTCTTAAAATTCATGCATCCGCTTTTTTTATTTTTTATTTCAGTCAAATGGCAACAAAGGGCGATAAAGCAATCTCCCCCACATTACAAACTATAGGTAATGTGATGTCTCCATATACTCTCAATTTATGGGCTCTGTCTTGAATTGTAAGAATATGTTGGTTGGTAATAATTTGTTGAACACTTTATATAAGAATATTGATGTGTTATTTTACAAGATCATGAAATTTTAACAATTTATACAAAATGAACAGAGTATGAGTAAAACCAACCTTGTAGATGATCCACACTGCTCGTTTCTATAATATGATTAATGAATTTATTGTGCTCTGGTGTTTCCCTACACTTCAACACAATACGTAAAGTATGGGAGTACCATGGTACAATATAAGGTTTGAAGTCCAATCTCATCAAAGTATGGTTTCACTTTACAGTGGTGCCCCAGGTAACGAACACTTCTGCTAACGAAAAATTCAGATAACGAAAAAAACGGCCAGAATTGTGTCCCAGCTAATGAAAAGTTTCGGGTTTCATGATTCGGGTTACGAATATCCCCACCTATTGTTTCACCTTGTAAGGTTTAAGATGTTACAGGCCCCCAACAATAATAACCAGCCCCTATATAAAGGCACCGGCCCCAACCACTTCTCCAATAGACCAAGGGGTGTAGCTACAATTTATCAATCAATCAACTTTATTTATAAAGCACTTTAAAACAACCACAGCTGAAACAAAGCGCTGTGCAACAGGGACAAATACGATCCAACGTAAACAAAACACGCAATCACTCTGAGAAATAAAACAAGAAAGTACAACTAAGAGTTCACTGACATCATAAAACAAAAGGTCACATGATTAAAAACAACAATAAAAGTAATAAAAACAAAACATATAAAATCAATGTCTCATGCTGGATCAAAAGCCAAGGAGTAAAAATAGGTTTTAAGATGAGTTTTAAAAATGGACAATGAGGGAGCCCGTCTAAGGTTTAAAGGCAGATCATTCCACAGGTTAGGAGCCACCACAGAAAAGGCTCCGTCACCTCTGAGCTTCCTGTTTGATTTGGGCACAGCCAGAAGCAGCTGGTCAGCTGACCTGAGAGATGGAGCAGGAGAGTATGAATGGAGTAAGATACGGCGGGGCAAGGCCATTCAAGCATTTAAAGACAAATAGAAGAATTTTAAAATGAACTCTAAAACGCACAGGCAGCCAGTGCAGCGAGGCCAGAATTATACATATACATACATTATTTACAGATAAAAAACATTTTTCCCTATCAAATAATCAAATAATCAGAAATAAATTATTTTAATTTTACTACAATTTATACAATAACCTACTTCACCAAAAAACCCACAATAAACCAAACATAATTCCACTGTCTCCTCAAATTCCCCCTTTCTTCAGTCCACTGGTGTTTCCCCAAGCGAGGTTGAGGCTCACACCAGGCCCTTATTCACACCACCATCATGGGCGGAGCCTCCATGACACTGGTGGACCTTTAAATCACCTCAGAGAGAGCGAGCATTAGAGTGGAACAAAAACAACAAACCACCCAACACAAAATCATATTAATATATCAATCAACTAAATAGGATCCATCACCATAATATGAAATAAACAATAAGATTTAGATTTAGGTATTTTTGTTAAATATTTTTCTTTATACTGTATTCTCTCACAGGACAGTATTTATTATGCAGAGAGGTGAATATATCTAAAAATGTATCATAGGCACTGTTCATATATAGTTCTCTGTAAACTGTATTCAAATCCTGGTAGACTAGACTATTGTTCAAGACGTTGATAGTTTCTTCAGTTATTATTCGCTTAGAGATATTTGTCATATCTCTAAACGTGTCTTTTGTTTGCTTAAAATTACAGTCATACAGAGTGAAAATAGGTAAATGCTCAGTGATGTCATATATACATAAATAGGCCACTGCTGATTTGATTTCCCATAATATTGGTAAAGGTATTATCAATAATTGTGGCATTGTGTGATGTTATTCTGCTGGTTTTGTTATTGTCAGATATAGAGACAAATTGTACATTGTGCCAAGTCAATGTTAAAGTCACCACAGATAAATAATGTTTTTTGGTTTATAGTGGAGAACAATTTACCCATCCATTCATTGAAAATTTATTTCCTTGAACCTGGTGTCTGATAAACACAGCTCACAATGACATTTTTCTTTTTTTCCATTTTGAAAAATTTTGATATTCCATCAAAGGTCTGTTAAAACATAAAATGTTACGGATTTGAGAATATAGAAAGCAACCCCACCCCCGCTTTACTGTCTCTATTCATACATCTTAATTCATAGCCTTCTAAACAAAAATATATACCTTTATCAATGTTGAAACAAGTTTCTGTAATGGCAAGAATACTAAGGGGTTGAGTAAAATGTTGCAAATACTCCTTAATAGACTCAAAATCAGTGTACATGCTTCTACTAATAAAATGTATTATTGACAGTTTGCCTTCTGATTTTTCACTCTTTTCATACTGCCGATAGGCAAGGTAATTACAATTTTTGACAATAAAAGAGAGAAAATAATTATCAGGGTCTATCTCTGTATTTATCTCTATTGTGTTCTGCTCATGATATTCATGTTTCCAGTTCCATGTGTTTATGTTGAAGGACTTTCTGTAACATATCCATGTAAAATCTTGGTGTAGACATGATGATATGAAGATTCACATGTTACCTTGATACCATTTGGTGCATCGATGTCAGCATTTGTCAAGATCTTCTGTTTTCTTTACCACCAAAACTTTAGCTTCCTCAGGAGTCCCGCTCAGTTTGATGAGGATCTTACAGTTTGTTTGCGTTGTGAGTTGTCTTTCTTTTCTTGCGATGTCCGCAGTCCTCCTAGTCAAATGTTAATTTATGAAAACATCTGTGCCTTTCAGATTGTGTCCTTGTTTCAGAAGTGCCACTTTGTTTTTGTGATTAGTAAACCTCATGATGGTCGTTTCGCATTCTTCGTGGGTAGCGGATGACTCGCCTCCATCCCCTTGCTTTGCAGGTAGGATGCCACCTGTTGCTCCGCAGAGTGCGAAACACACATAACCTCCTGGATACTTACTCGCTCAGATGCGTCTTTCTTTAATGTTAAACCTTTCTCCGGCGTTGAGTTTCTCCAAACTCAGACATGTAGCTTGTTTTAGTCACAACAATCTACTCGAATATTGTGTTCTTTTTATCTTAAGTATCTTTCTTCGTTTCTTTTATTCACATTGTTTTCTTAATTTTTGCTCATATTCGCAATTATTCTGCTCCTTCTGTTCAATTTTTTTTCATGTTCTAAGGTTGATAATTTGTCTCTTATTTAATTCATTTTCTCAGTTTGTTTCCTAATTTTGTTCATGATTTTCTTCATTTTGTTGAATGTTGTGTCAATTTTCTTGCCTTTTTTGTTTATTTTGGGGATTATTTCATTACTCTTTTTCCTCAATTTTCTTTATGTGGTTGCTTATCGTGATCATTTTGTTCCTCATCTTGGTTTTCCTATTTGCTTTGCACATTTTCAGTTCATTTTCTTAGCTGTTCTGTTCATTTCTGTACAAAGTCTTGATTGTTTTATCTTTTTTCTATGAAATATTCACCTCATTTTGTTGATTAATTTGTCCACTTTCTTCGTTACTTTATTTGTTCGCTTCAGAAAAGTGATGTGTTAACAATTCACCAAAAACAGTGTGCAAATTAAACCAACATGTTCTTAATGTAGAGTGTGAAGTTTAAAAAAAAAACGCAAGTATGAAAACCACATGAGTAGAAAGACAACTGGACAGAAATGGTCAACTCTGGCTTGTTGTTGAATTTTCTTATGCAACACTGAGTTCCTGCAACGTGATCTGTTTGGTCACACACGCCTTCCTCCTGTGCTGTATTTAGCTTTACTCATTGTTATTTATCCAGAGGACATTCTCTCAGCAGGTTTGTTCTCCACCGTATGGCTCTGTTTTATGCATTTACACCTGAAAGCAGCACGGTCAGTCTTCAAGTGTCCGATCTGAGCCACTGAACTACTCACACACTGGAAGATGCAGAATCCCAAGAGTGTTTGCAAAGGCGTTAAGCTTTTTCATCAGTTGATTTAAAACATATATTACCAACAGTTGAGGTAAAATAATATCAGCCTCCCTATGACAATGTGATTCTTTTCCAAATGTTCCCCATGCTTCTCACTCCAGTTCTGGATACTTGGAAACACTTTGATAACTTTGAATATCCTTCTCCTGCTTTGTGTCCAATTTTCCGTCAGAACTAATCTCACTTCTTTTGTTTTTGATATGATGCTTTCGCATGATGCCTCAAATCCTTTCTGAAGTGCATATGGGACAAATTTTAAGATTTAACATCATTTCACATAGACCATTACTCACTCAAAGAGTGGTGGTTTGTGCTATGAGTGAATAAAAAGGTTACTTCTTCAGGGGGTTAATAATACATACCCTGGTCATTCTTGTTTTCCTAAATAATTTTGTGTTGATGTGTGTTTCTAAATGAAGCTAGCGTGATTTGAAATGCTTGGGTAGAAATCTGGCACTCTGTAAAATGTCAATTGAGGGGGAAAAAATCTGCAGAGTGCACATAGGATGGCTAATACTGTTGAACTTATATTTGGATGATAACTGTGTTAAAATCTGTATTACTGAGCACTTCACCTTTGCAAAAAAATCCATCTGAAGATGGCAATTCAAGAGCAGAACTGATGTACAAGTGGACCATGCACAATGCCACAAGTTTGGAGGGAGTATGCCAGTGTCATGCTAACTGCAGAAATGTCAGCAGAGCTATTGTCCTTGAGGTGAATAATCACATAAACATTAGCCACTCCTGCACCGTTTCAGAGAACGTAGCAGCGCAAAATGCAGACCATCTGTGAAAACACATGCCTGTGACCACTACATCAGGTGTGTTTGCATAGATGCAGACTTTTTTAATTCTACTGAATTCAGTTAAATTCAAATTAGTTGTATTTATATAGTAGTGCCAATCATAATGCAATTATGTGCTGGCCATCTACTTGAACAGAACAGAAAGAGAAGTGCATTGAAAACAACAAACAAGCAAGATACTGCACAAGTCCAAGACCAGCAACTGCAACTCTCAGACGTCTCAGCTGACTGCTGACCAGGATATCCAGGGTCTGGGTTTAATTGCAAAATGTCTGTTACCAAATTGAGCGGGCACATATTCACCTTTGATGCCATGTTGCACTTGTTCTCTTTATAAATGAATCCAGGTTTATCTTCTATCAGGAAGATGGCAGCACTTGATATGATGTCACTACCATGAGAACAGTGGTCCAATATGGTGGCAAGATTATGGTATGGTTAAGTGTAAGACAACAAACACAGGTGCATATTATTGATGGCAGTTTAAATGTGCAGAGATGTCATGACCCCCAGGTCTAATGTTCTCCTCTTCATCTGTCACCATCATACAACCACACGCTGGGAGATCTGAATACAGCTTCAGGAAGATGAAGAGTCATCACACAGCTACATACATTGCAATTCTTGCATGACCACATTCTCAAAAGACATGTCATCTCTTAGGGGATGCTCTGCCTTAATGACTACTAGTTCCTGCCAGTGTCCACAACCTGGCATAGTCTTTGCAAAGGAGTGGTCCAATATTTTGATGACCACAATCAATAATCTGATCAATAATGTGGTCAACTCTATGTGGCGGCAAATGGTGGTCTTGCACTTTTATTTACACCATGATATCTCACCCACTTATTGGCAGGATATCTTCATCTGTTACGTTAAAGACATGAAAAATGAGAGCAAAAACAAAAGTTTTCCATTCACATTTTTGTTGAGTTTCCATGAATCTAAAGTGACGACTTCGGATCAATACTTGTACTTTGGTGACAGTCAAATACAGACACGACTATCTTAAATATGGGCACAGATGTTTTTAATGTACATTATGTACAGTATTTTCATTTGCAAAACAATTTCTGTAAAATTATCTCTGGTGAAACATGCCAATAGCTGTGAGGCACATTTGCAAAATGCCCAGTTTTAGGTGTAATGAGCTGAGCCTGTAAAACTGCACTGGCTTAAATTGCTTTTATTTCCATAGACAGCACGGAGTGCATAATAAATATTGTTTTCTACAAAGTCTCCTTTGGTTTGCTGTAATATCTACAGTATAAAGTAGCTTATTTTCCTTAAGTCTGCCTTACTCAGCACTCATGCTGCCTTTTGTGTTTTGATTCCATTTGTGCCTATAATCAGAGTAAAGAACACCCTCTTTAAAGGCTTACGCTAATACTAGAGCGTCTTTCTGGAGAACTTTGCAGCTGGCCAACAAACAAAACATAATCATTTCTACCAAATACAGGAAGATATAAGGCTGGAAACATTGTTGGGCCTTAGGGGCATCATCAGCTGCAGAGATTGTTTTAGGGGTGGTACAGAACTGATCCTTGTGGACACATGTTGTCGGAAGTGGAAAAATTAATTGACAACTGTCTCTATTCTCTAAGAATGAGATTAAATTTGGAGCTGTGACACATATCTTGTGAGTTGGGGATTTAAGTTCACTTGCCCAATTTATCAAATGAGCATAGGACTGAAAACTGGGGGTACACTCATTTTCACGCAAAGCTCGGCATTTATCAGTCTGATCATGCGTGTAAGATGCGATAAAATTTCACAACAGCTCTGAACTGTGTTTGCAATTTGGAGTCAGTGTGGACATGAGGAACTTCAGAACAAAGCTGTCTGATCTTTGCTGATTGACATGTAAACATCTGCACTCACATATTTAGCATATAAAAATAAGTTACCTTTCATAAAATATATTATGAAGTCGGCTTTGTGTCATATCACTATTAAATAGAAAAAAAGTTTAAAATGCAGTGAACAGAATTACCACGTTTTGGTCTTATGATTAATTTTCTCTTTTCTATTTTGACAAACCACAAAGTATGATTTTGGCATGTGTTGTTAAATCCTGCAAAACACAGAGTGCAGACAATTCTTAACATTAGGTTAAATTAGGGCTGTCAAATGACTAAAATTTTTAATCAAATTTATCACAGGGTCACTGTGGATTAATTTTGATTAATCACGATTAATACCATTCATTATTAGTCTAAATTAATCACAGGGTCATGGGATAAATTTTGATTAATCACAATTAATACCCATTCATTGTTTTTTTATTTTGTGGGAGTAAAAGCACTCCTGACAGAAGGTGATATATACACTTTACTTGTGTTTATTTAAACTAAACAGTGGTTGCAGGAGTAGCAAGATATTTAA
>JAQQAE010012516.1:0-13131 GCA_029823295.1 Pseudamia nigra | reverse complement strand
ATCACACTATTCTCATTATACATTGTTGCAATTTTCAGAATCATACAGTAAGTAGAATTAGACTCAGAAATAGGGTAGTGTTTCACTTAAAGTACTGTATGTGCTGCCTCTCACATCTTCCAATTGGTAAATCTTTTACATCTACTTTTAGCAGTGAAAGGCAATTTTGCTCACTTATATAAATTAATGACAAGCCATTGTGTGAAAACAGTTTGCATTTGGCACTTTGGAATGAAAACGGATGTCAAGCTTATGCAAATGCGGATGGATGTCAAAGTCACACCTGAGACTAGACAGAAGGTATAAAAAGGAATGAGAGACTTGAACTGAGTGAAAGGAAGGTGGCAAGCGTGTGCTGCAGTGCTCCTGCATTAGAGTTGACTGACTGGTTAACTGTCAGTGCTGCTCACTCGAGCTTTAAATAGATGGATAAAACTATTTTTTACAATGTGCTCCTTTGTATGCTTCTCTGTCCAGCCTTCTCATCATCTTTATCCCATAATTTCCTCCTCTCCTCTCCTCTTCTCTCGTCTCCTCTACTCTACTCTACTCTCCCCTGTTCCATCATGCATGTGTTAGACAAACTGCATGTGTCTCCATGTTATGTTTTTATATTTGTGAGAGTATGTACACTGACTTGCTGATTTGTATGTGTGTGTCTGATTTCCAATTTGTACGGCGGTCACACACTAATCCGAAATTGTCCTCCAATCTTCTGTTAACCAGATACCAGGCTCCTTCCTCCTTTACGATCCTCTGCCCATCTCTTTCTGTCCTCGTCTGTTCATCTTTCATTTCCTTGTGGTGATAAAATCATTTTGAAGTAAAGTGGGATAAGATGGGTTTGCTACAACACTGACAGATGGAGGTGAGGACAGGCACAAATAAGCAGGTGATAGAAATACGCTGTAGAACAGACATCACTCAAAAGGCTCCTATGTAAAATGCATATATTCTGAAGACCACGAGGGCTCCCTTTTGCTTTTGTGTAAGTGTTTCACAGACTGCAAGGAAACCAGTGCAGTACTCATTTTTGAACGATGTGTGGAGGGAACTATGAATCTCTCCCCTGGGGACTATCTCATTTTAACCATCTTGACAGTGTGTTGTCTTTGTTTGTATAATTCATAGATAAGGAAAACACTTGTATATCTTTGACAGCCCCAGATATCTCCAGTTATGTATGTTTGTACTTGATAAGTGTTGCTATTCAGTCATTCTTACAGATAGTTGTTGAGATTACAGTGTGCAGCAAGCTGGGAGATGAAAACTGCTATCATGTCTGACTCTGTGGCCGATTTAGTGCTGATAAACCAGCATGTAAACAACAGTGCAGTGTGTGAACAGGTCAAAACCTAGTAGATGTACACATCAGATGCCAGCTGTGACTCAAACACAACCCATTAGGCCCCTAATGGAGAGAAGGCCAGTCTCACTTTATGATGTTAACATCCACATGCTAATGAGCTGTACATAATGTAGCCCTTTGATCTATATACGGTACTCTTTGCTCACTGTTAATTTACTCAGAGTTTTATATAAATTTCAGTCCATTCACTGTGGTGACAGCTTGTGCTCTGTGCTGAAAACATAATACATATTCTTCATCCTGACTTTAGTTTTGTCATTTGGTTGCTTTTGCTCATGATTTGGGACTATTTGTACAACATGTGTGATTTCCAGGTCAGTTGTGATAGCTCATCTAAGGCTCACTAGCTGTCTCTCACTTCATTTGCAGTAAAAGCTCTTGTCTTTGTATTCTACAGGCAATTTTTCATTCATTCCACCTTCTGTTTTTTTTTTCTTTTCTCTCTGTCAAATGAAAGTGGGTTTACGCTGTTATCCTAGTGTGAAATGACACAATGCTCAGAGTCAATGAACTGCTTTGATCCTTTGTCACCTTGGACTCCAGCCAGTTGTGCCTCGCTGCCACAGCGATAATGTCACAGCAGAGATTGATTGGAAGAGGATGAAGTCCACACTTTAGAGAGAATAGCCCTCATTAAGCACCTTATACTGCGGAAAACTCAGTGTTTACCATTTAGCATTCTTCTTCTCTCTTTTTCAACAGCTCAATAGCTGTTTAACTGCTTTAGTTAATAGAACGTAAGAATCTGTCAGCTGGAAAAGAACAGCTTGATTTTTTGCTGCATCATCTGTCACACCTTGTGCTGATCTTCCAATGATGCCTGCTGTCACTGGAGATTCAGTTATCTTTTGCTGTCCAGAGATAAAGTTTGGTTTTGGTTTCTTTGTAGGCCCGGATGCAACCAAGGACCCCTGTCTGAAGGTACGATGCCCTGCTCACAAAGTGTGCATAAGCCATGACTACCAGACAGCCATCTGTACCAATCACAAGCAGCCAAGCCACAGGTAAGAGAATCTGTGTGTTCTACCTGAAAACAATGCCAATGGGCAGTTGAGTATTGTCTCTCTGCTGAATTATGGACATATTATTGTTATGTTTGAAAAAATCACCATGCAAATTTTAAAGTCCAATATGCTGTGGACCCTTAAGGCCAGTTTGGATAATTACACCCAGTAGGAGGATTAAATAAAGTTGCATTTTCTGTGTAAGAGTCCTATCTGCTTCACTGACAAACATACAGGCACATATTTTCAACACCAATTAATTTTCATCAAAGCATCTGTTTATTTGTGCTTTTTGGACTCTGGCAAAAATTAGCTGCCCTGTCAGCTCTCAATTTGTTTGTCTTTTCAACCTTGCTATGCTGCCAATTGTAAGGTATTTTTTAATTTTTCACTTCAACAAACATTTCCCCCCAAAGACATATGCATGCGTTTTGTCACTTGCATGGGTTTAATTGATTTCTTCAAATCACTTCCTTCTGAGACACTTTCATTCCTTTGTATTTACTAAGTCCTATTTGCTGTTTAGTATGTCAAATTAGTCACCTAAAATAACAATTTTTCCAACAACACTCATTGAAGCTGTGGACCATGATTGCAGTAATTAGCATAACACAAATTTTGTGTTCTCTCAGAGGGTAAGCACATTTTATTGCTCTCAGACTATTTGAAGTAGGTATCATGAAACACTGCTAATGGACACTTTGGTTCAGCATTGTTCCTTGTATGGATGATTCATCATTGTTATTCACTGCTAACAAAAGTATCCTTTTGGAAATGCCATGAATGCTTTGCAGTATTGTATTGTTCTACTGAATCCACATGTGTACAGGCTAGATTTTCGAACAAAGAAATGTCAAAACCAAAGTCTTGTTAGAACTTGTTAGATTTAATGGGCTTCAGTTCAGTCTTGACTTCCCTTATTGGTAGATGATATTTGGCTGCAGGCTTCAATATAAGCAGGGAGCTATAACTCGAAAGCCATTATGGAGCTTTGCAATATTAATTCTTTTAGACCTCTGTCCTGCTGTGAAAGACTGTAGTACTGTCAAATAGAGCCATTTCAAATTAGAGCCTCTCAGCAGGGTGCTGAAGTACTGTACAGTAGTGCGAGAGGGAGCTCAAGAAAATCACTTTCTTGTTTCATTTAAATGTACATAAATCACCTCTGCCTATGGATTTCACCTCCATAGCTGTCAATTTTATGAACTCATTTTATGCCTACATCATGTCATAATCCACAAATATTGCAATACAGTTTCCACTCTCTTCGACTGGTTGGGTTGGAAGTCCTCCTGTCGCCATTATACACATTAATACAATACATGAGGTCTAAGCAATAACCACAGACAGTCTGCTTGAAACAACTATTACTAGCACATACTGTGCAAGAGTTAAAAACAGCAGTATAATTGCAGACTGACTATGACTAATGTGCAGTTTCAAGCTTTCATCATGCATATGTTCAGCCTCCCTTTATACTTAAAAAATGTCTGATGGACACCGCTACTCCTCTAAGTACATGTAACTGGTTAAATGTACTTGAGTATCATCCACCTCCGGATGCACCTATAGCAGTATGAGGAGGCCAAGGTGTCCTATAATGACTGTATGCGGCTGCCGCTTCAAGTGCTTAGGTGGAGTTCCAACATTAGAGGTTCTTTTAAGAAATGTTATGTTCAAATTCAAATGCCACCTGCATGAAAGTATTAACGCATTACTGAGGCTTTAACCACCCAAGGAAAAGCTGTTACCGATACACATCCAGACTGAGAGCAGATGATAGATGACAGACTGCACTTAAACTGTTTGTTGTGACTTATCAACTGTGCTTTTTTTATGCATTTCAATCATTTTAATTGTTTTAATGACTTAGGAATTGTTTTTATCTTCACCTGTCCTGCCTATTTTATTGTCTTTGCTGTTTTCTTTCCTGTATGCTACAGTATGAACCCTTTGAAATAAAGTCTAAATAATATGATGCAAATTTGAGTTTGAAATCCCTATGTACATTTCACACTTTGTTGACAGTTATTGGATCCAGCTGGTTGCTTTATAATTATGGGGTGTTTACAGAGGTTTTGAAGTTAAAAAGTGAAAGAAAATTCCCATACAGATATGGAAATGTTCTTACATGAGAGTCCTATATTTTACCTGACTCGGTGATGCTTTTTGACCTACATTTGGTTAGTTTGGATGCAGTTGCCCTCTCTGGCAGATTTCCTCTTTGCTACTCTCTGTCTCATCTATCAGAATGTTTTATTTGCAGGTTCCATATGTGCCCCTTGTGCTGTATGCCAGTGATTTATTTATTTTTTAACTTTAAAGTTGAGAAAGTAGACTCATAATGTGTGCTGTAGATGTTGTATTTGGCAGAGCCTATGTGAAATGAGTTGCACGTCTGTAAAAATCCCACCTGTTCATGTCGTAAGTAGCTCCTTTGTTGAAGTCACATCAATTCTCTATAAGAGTCTGTTCTCTGTCCTTCTCTAATTGCCGCACTCCTTGATAGATCAGAAGGGTGGTCTGTAAGAGCTCTTAGATGGAAAATTGCGGCAAGATTTGGATCAAACATAATTATCCTACTTATAGAAAAGCCCCGTGTGGTGCTTTATCAGGATTTCCACTGCCTCATCTAACCCTGACTACGAGAGATGCTGAAACTTTCATGGAAAGCTGATATTGTTAGTTTTAACAATATTTCCACCTTTTTCCCCTCAAACATGGGTTTGATGAGTTTAATGTTTGTGATCTGCTTATTATATATACTAAAACTCTGCTTTTTGTGTTCATGCATTTGTATTTTTTAGTTGGAAGTGCAGAAAACCTTGGCTTTTATACTGAAACAATAACATCTCTGAGACATGATGTTTTATTTGTCTCCTTCAGTGTGAAAGCCAGGAAAGGCAGCTTAGGCCACAAGCATAGGGTCGAAGCTGGTGCTCATGGGAAATGTCGACTGTGCTCAGTGCTGCAATCAAACCCTGTGTGTGGCTCTGATGGACACACCTACTCCTCTAAGGTGAATATCCCTTTTACATTTATCATCATCCATATACTGTATCTTGTTTTCACCGCAAATGCTGTTCATCAGTAGTTTTTACTTTAGTATTTGCCATAAATTAATTTCTTAAATAATGACTATTTCTGACATGGTGAACTTGAAGTATTTCTCTAGGTAACTCCTTCTAACCTGTCTTTTACTTTTTACTCTATGTTGTTCCCTCTTCTCTTCAATCTTCTTGTCACTTAAGAGAGTTGTCGGAGATCTCCCCGGCAGCTTAAAATTGTCCCTGGAGGATTGGAAAAGATTGCTAACCTCCATCATTTTATCTGACTCTAGCAAATCATTGAGAGAAGGGGTTCAGTCTTGTTTTTGTGTCAGGTTTATAGCTGTGAGGAAAGTGGGCAGAATATTTTTTAGCCATTTGAAAATTTGCATAGACATTACTACACCTGCTTGTGGTCATTTCAGTTCATTGAAAACTTATTGAATATGGAGTTTTATTTTTGTTTTACTATTGTTTACTGTAATTGAACCACTTTTGACCATCCCTCTGCTTTTTTCCTTTATTTCTAATGGTCATTAATGCAATCCTCAGGAAAAGCATGTTTCATTCATTGTCCTTTTATAGTGGGTCATTTGTGTGAGCGCACACATTTTTTTCTAAATAGCTTATTTCAAGTAATTTCAAACACTAAGGTATGGTTTCTGGGCTGTAAACAGAATTGTGTGACTTAAAAGTAATGAAACACAGTAATACTGATGATAAAACATGTAAAAATCAACAAAAAGAAGATATTATAGGCGAAAACTCAGCTCCTCCTGTCATAGTCTTTTTTTTATCATTCCCACCCTCAATGATGATGCAAAGACAAAGAGGTCTCAGACACTGCTACATCATGAAATTTGTACACAAACTCTTCTAATCAGAAATGAATCACCTACCTGTCATTCCATCAGGCCCGCCAAACTTCAATCATTTACTGTTGATGTTGTTCAGAACTGCAGGATATACACAGTAGCAAGAGCTCTTCTTGAAACAAGTGGATTTGCCTTATTTAGAGTTTCCTGGTGAGAGGAGGCCATTCTCTAGGTAGCTCCGTTTTGTAAACAATGGAAGTCCGGTGGGGACTGGTGTCAAATAAAAACTTGTGTGATTCCAAGTTTGTTAGCGCTGCAAGAAAGAAACTAATAATGAACAAATATTCAAATGCTATTCCTATTATTATCAGTCTTGTAAAGTCATGTTGCCCGAGCCGCTTGTGCCCTACTCCGGCTGCCCAGCCATGTGGGGCAGGCCCGCTCGGCCCCACACGATGCACCATCCGCTGGATTGATTGAAACTGTGACTCTACAAGAGCCAAGGGATTGTGATTGTATGTTAAGAATGACTGGTGCTCACAGAGCCAAGCTGTTGACAGATACTGCTCCATTCAGCTTGACACTTTGAATATCACCTGAATTTGCTGTTGTAGCCTGTGTTTGTAACTGTTACAGCTGATTACGTTCTCTCAGAGGCTAATGGTCGCCTAGCCCTTAGCTACAGGTACACTGAGAATGACCATCTAGGTGAAGTCTGGCTCATTATTACATCATAATGAGGTGAAATGTGATTTGCTTTACCAAAGGATTTCCAGGAGCTAGGTACAATTTGTGTTTCGTGCTTTCTGACATGTTTAAGATGAGAATTCTCCTTCGCAGCATGGTAGAAACATCAGGAGAAACAGAAAAGTATGTAATCTGCAGTTTAAGAATACTTAAGGTTTTCATTCCCATGTGGGAAAGGAATGCACACTAACAAGAAAGAAAAGCAAAAATATTTAAATATTACACACATTTACACTAATGTTACTATATTTCTGTTTTTTTTAGCTAATTTAAAGGATGGAGTTAAAACTGGGGAAAAAGAACACTTTAAACAAACTGCAATGCTATGTCAAAGGGTAGCTTTGACATTGTTCAAAGTTATCCACTGTTATTTGGAGCTTGCAAATATATGCTTTTGACTAGTTACTTGTGGGGTTATGGTATTTTTTTCTAGAAAAGCAGTTATTGAGTTGTCAAACAGCATTGAATTCCCCTGTGGCCACATGGACTTGATGTTGGAATTGAGTCAATGTGTCTGTAAAGATTGTTTTTAAAGAGGGCATACTGAGGGAAATTGAGTTTTCATTTTTACATCATAAAACAAATCTGGGGTTCTAAAAATGGCATTAAACTGTCAAAGCACACATTTACACATGCACACATCCCCATTTCAGATAACTAGGGTTTGAAATCAACTGTTCGGATTTCTTAATATTTGTGATGTCACATCTATACCAGAACTACCGCAACAATCCTGACACCCAAGCATGATTTGACATGGTGTCTCCTACAGCAAAGGTGCATCAGCAGCAGCTCATTTGCATATAAAGCAGCAGACAGTGAAATATAGGACAGGGCTGAAATTGGGCTAGAATTTGTCCCCTTTAAAGACACGTTCATAAACAGCTGCAAAACAACCAAACAAATTTTGTGCATATGCTGAGGTAAGAAAGCATGTCAGATTTAAAATGAGCTTCTTGAAGTTGTCTTTCATTTTTCAATTCAATTCAATTTGTGTTATCTCCAGGCACTTCACAATTTGAGGCTGAGACCTCATGACTATACAGAGAATCATTTGCATTCACAACTATGGAACCTAGTACATGTTTTTGGTTGTGGGAGGAAGCTGGAGTACCCAGAGAGAACCCACGCAGACATGGGGAGAACATGCAAACTCCACACAGAAGGGCCTGGTGTGTCGCCCATGCACTTATAGACAGCATCATTCTTCCCATCTGAAAAATTGGCATTTTACCTCTAACTATAATGGTCTAAACAGTTATTATTATAGTTTTGTGGTTCATCAATGAAATTAACTTTATAAAAATATGAGTCAGTAGCCTCCTGATATATACTGATTTCACTGAATGTATATTTGTTTGTCTTTATTCACTGGCCCGTGGTATTCTGTCATTTTTTGGCCACAGTGCTAAGTTCAGTATCCTTGACCTGAACCCTTTTATGTGATCTAACTAGTTCAGGCTTCGGTCTCCAGCCCGGAGCTGTGACATTGTTTGGGGTTACAAGTTCCAGGCCCTTGTGTAGGAGACAAGAGTCCTAATAACCTAACTGCCTGTGAGCTGTGTCTGTGATGAGGTTCAGAGGTGTGAGAGGGGAAACGAGAAAAGAGGAAGAACAAAAAGGAGACGAGGCCTGGGAAGTCCCTTTGCTCTCTGCGGTAATTTAGTTGGAGGGCTTCAGTTAGCTGCTAAAGTGATGGGTCCCTGTGGCCCAACTTAAACTCTGTTCAACACCGAGCTCTTCTGTAACACACTGGTCTCAAGCTTATTCATGTTTTATTATTACATTACATGCCTCCTTCTTCGTAACCACACATGCACTCAGTATCCTATTAAGAGGACACTGCTTTTATCTCCAGAGAGGCTTGAGCCCACTAAAGTTAAATCCATTACTTCTCTCCTCTTCTCTTCCATTCCCTCTGCTCCTGATTCCTCTTCTTTTATTTCCTCTCATCTTGATTCATCTTATTTCTCTCCTTGAGTTTCCTTCTGCCTTATTTCCATCTCTTCATTACCTCTCCTCTTGTTTTGCTTCCTATCCTTTCAGTTCTTCTCTTTTTTATTTCCTCTCATCGTGATTCATCTATTTTGTCTACTTGACTTTCCTTCGCCCTTATTTCCTTCTTTCCATTCCTTCTCTTGTATTTTGTTTCTTCTCTCCTCTTGCATCATCTCCTCTCATTTCCTCTCTTCTCCTCTTTTCCTCTCTTCTTTGCTTCCTCTCCTGTCATTTCTTCCTGCTACTTCTCCTTTTGCCTCCTCTTCTCTGTTTTCTCGTTTCCTATTCTCTTGTTTCTCTCCTCTCTATTTTTACCCCAAATCAGGTGTTAAGACAGTTTCATCAAAACCACATTAACCCCTGGAAGGAGACAAACATAAAGATTCATGGGGCCTCTCGGTGTGCTGACAGTGACTGGGGGAGGTCATTCATTTCCTGGGCTTCCTCACACTTTCTCTTTATCTCCCTCCCCAGACAGCTAATTCAATATGTTGAGAACAGGCCAGAGCTCTGTTCCTTTGTCAACAAATTTCATTAGGCAACATTAGCAGCACTATCTAAGAGGTGACAGGGAGGAAATGATGGATATGAATAAGAACGTGGGAAATGAAACTGCTGCTTGGATAAAACTAAGCCTGTGTAAGGCATATTTTGTAAGATATCTGTCCAAATGTTTATGCTCAGTCATGGTCTGCTCTGACAAAACATCGTCATCACCTCACAAGCTGAATTTACATAACTCATTTCAGCTTTCATTATTCCTCTTGGTAGGTTTTTATAATTGGATTTTTTCCTTCCATCTATTCCAAACAATTTCTTACCCCTCACCTACCTGAAATGAGATTTATCTTCTTAAATTACATTCCGAAATAGTCCATCTTGTTTGTATCACGTTACTTTTCTACCACTAAGTATAATAAAAAGTCACATGGCCTCTTCTGCGTCTACATGACTGGACACAACCGGTCATCACAGATAATTTGCCAGTACTGTCTGAGAAAGCATTTCTCCTGATCAGCGCAACAAAAAAGATGGAAATTTAAAGTTTTTCACTTATTACATATCCTGACTTTCTTTTACAATGTATTTATTATCATACTGTTACACAGCCATATTGTTTGGGGAGGAATTTTTATAAAATTAGGCTGGTTAAAATCAGTGCATGCATACTAACATATTCTGTCTTTATAACTCTTTTTGTCACTTGACTTCTAAAAACACTTGCAGGGTGTGGAGGCCTCTCCCTTCTAGACCCTCACCACTACACTCTGCTGTGATGTCAGTTTGCAACACAAGCTGTTATAAATTTAGAGATAATCCCGATAATCCCTTTGACATCACAATTACAATGTTTATATGCACATGACTATCACCCTAGAATTACGCTATTATATCAACTTAATATGCATCATGTAAACTGTATATTCCATCTGGATTTTCCAATTAGTTCTTATTGTGAATGTAGCATTTTCTAAGACACACACAATGATGACTTATGATATGTACAGAGCCTAACAATTTCATTAGACTACAAATGTAAGGTTCATGCCAATGATGCCCTAAATTATCAGTACTGATAATTATCAATTTGTGTGTGTGTGTGTGTGTGTGTGTGCCAGTATGTGCAACCTCTTTAATTAAAATTATATTTTTAATACCAAAACTGATTATTTTATTATCCTTGAACTTTCTATCATTATTCATTATTATTATTATTATTTGGTTAAGATTCCAAATTAGAGTTATTTACTTGCATTCCCAAACAGACACATTAGTTTTAATGTTTGAATGTTATGTTCATTCATGTCTGCACTGGTTCAAATGTAGGTAATAATAACAATAACTTTAATTATATAGCACTTTTTAAAACGGCAATTTATAAAGTGCTTTCACAACAACACAAAAAAGGCTCAATACAGCAATATGATACACAAAAGCACAACCAGTTGGCCAAACAACAACATAAGTTAAGCAATAAGGCAATAAAAACAGGTGCAAATATAATAAGAAGAAAGTGGGGGAGAGAAGGGGGATGGAGGGAGAGTGAAAGACAAGTAAAAGAATAATAGAGTCAGATAAAGAAGATAAAATAATTTAAAGGCAAAGACAAACCAAAATCACAGTAAAAACCAATAAAAGAAAAAAGCAAGAGTTAAAACACAAAAGAAAAAAAAAAGAAAATGACATAAAATGAAGTTGATGCAAATGAGTTTTATAAAGAGATTTAAAAGAAGTCACTGATTCCACCTTTCTTACCACCTCGGGTAGGTCATTCCAAAGTCGACCAGAAGGCTTCCACCTGAGGATCTAAGGTCCCAAACTGGCTCATAATGTGTTACAAATTCAGACAGATAAGTAGGATCCAGACCCAGATGGACTTTACTTAGCAGTAAATTCATAAAATATTAAAATCAATTATTATCCTTTATTTCTTTTTTTTATTTTTCTGTTTTGCACAAACCTAAAACAATAGTTAAAACGCATTATTACAATTAAGAGGCCAAATTACACTTATTTACATCTTGAACAGAATCATCAACTTTAGTAGTTGAATGTGGTCCATTTCTAACGTCTCAGAGAAGTACAGGGTGCCGCGTCAAATGTGGGCATAAAAACATTAATTCAGTTTAAAATTACTCCACATTAAAGCACTTCATGATGCTGGATGGTCTTTGAGACAAATAAGACAGCTGGTCTAATCAGTTTGTTAAGCACTCCACAATGCAAATATGTCTATGTTTTGCTTTTTACTGCAGTTTCCAAGGCTGTGTAATAAATGTATGCCCGCCTGTTTTTAAACATTATGAATGTCTTGGATATGTGCAAATATCACAACCTTTGAAGGTTGTTAAAGGAATCAAAACTGAATATTTAAAGAACGTAGCCTTAGGTTGTTAATCAGGGACATACATTTATATACATTTATGTAAATAGGAGTGGTAGCATATTTATTTTCATGAGTATGTGATTAGAGCTATCATCACATACTCCACTAAAAAAAGCTCAACCAAAGCATTG
Organism: Pseudamia nigra; assembly: GCA_029823295.1. Taxonomy (NCBI): domain Eukaryota; kingdom Metazoa; phylum Chordata; class Actinopteri; order Kurtiformes; family Apogonidae; genus Pseudamia; species Pseudamia nigra. Next base: position 1,133 of record JAQQAE010012516.1, on the reverse strand, counting down.
GTTTGCATATAAATTCCCTTTCCTTTGTTGTCTGAAATAAACACTCATTTGCTCATGATCCTTTGTGTGTGTTTTGCAGTGTAAATTGGAGTTCCAGAGCTGTTTATCAGGGAAAACTATCTCAGTAAAGTGTGATGGACTATGTCCCTGTTTACCTGGCCAGGAGCTCACCAAACCACCACATACAGCCGAGAAGCCTGGTGAGTACTGACATTCTTTCTTGATATGAAATAAACAGAAAATATTGCCTTTGTATGCTTAAAAAATGTTGGTTTGTCCCAGCATTGTATGCGAAAGGTATAGCATTGGCACGTTTCATCTGCGTCAGTTAAAAATTACATTCATATTTGCTCCAAGGCATGTGGCTTTTTCTTCCATCGACTGGACTGGAAATTTGGTTGATGGAAGAAGAAGCCACACGCCTTGGATACTATGACCTGGATGACTGAGAATCTTCACAGACATTCATATTTGCCATTTTTATACTTGTCAGGATGCAAAAAAGTCATCATGGTGGTGAAGTCATTCAAAACACCTACCTCTTGCCTAATAAGGAAAGGCAAACAAGCAAGAGGTCCTTCAGTGAGAAATTACATTGTGATTAGGTTGTAGAAATTTTGTAGAAATTGTTTTTATTTTTGGAGTTAAAGTTTTAGGATTTACAAGGATGTATCAACATTAATATGAATAGAATATGCATAATTGTAGTTTATTAGCATATAATTACCTGAGAATAAGAATAATTATGTTTGTTATGCCTTAGAATAAGCCATTTATATATCCATCATGTTCTTACAGTATCTTAGAACCCACAGTCCTAACTGCTGATCTGAGGATAGGGGGAAGTTAAAGCAACTGACGTTTTTCAATCTGCCACTTCACAGCTAGATGCCTGTACACCATAATTTATCTTTCTGTCATTAGATATAAGTTATATTATCTGCAAATTAGGGAGTCATATTATCTGTCTACTTCATGAGTCTATTGATAGAGAAAAGCCATATAATCGTTAATCTAGGGCACAGGTGTCAAACTACTGTAGTTCCGTGGAGGGCTGAGACCCTGCAGGTTTTCTCTCCAACCAGTCACTAAAGCAGGTGATTTCACTGATCATCACTCCTTCAAATTGAGGG
>JAQQAE010012515.1:0-13131 GCA_029823295.1 Pseudamia nigra | reverse complement strand
TTGAACAATGAGATCCCTTTGATGCTTTGGAAGCTCTCTGTGGACCATGGCTTGTGCTGGAAGATGTGGCTAAAAATATCAGGAAAAGCCTGCTACAACAGCTGAATTTTATTTGGGGTTTATCGAAGGCACTTTAAATGGTGACAAGTGTGTGTTGACTCCAATTTAACACGAATTTGAATGTAACTGGTTAAATCCGAACACAGCCACATCACCAGTTATAAGAGGGTGTGCACACTTATGCAACCTCATTATCTCAGTTGTTTATTTTTACTTCACCGCCCTGAAGGATTTCAGTTTGTTTTTCAATTGGGTTGTACAGGTTATAGGTCACACTAAAGATGGAAAAAGTTGTGACATTTTTTATCTTTGTGTCAATTTTTTACATCACAAAAACCTGGCATTTGAACAGGGGTGTGTAGACTTTTTATGTCCACTGTACATAGTGTTCATACGTAGTGGTATTCATATGGCCAGTTCCCAGTTTTTTAAAGACTTATCTGGTGTTGAGCTATACACACACAGATGGACACAAACAAAACCAATGCCCTGTTCGCCAGAATGGGGTAGTAAACTACTCACTCCTTCTCTGGCCTGCAGCAGCTGCTTCTCCGCACTCTGTTTTTTAATGTTGTAATACTGAACTTCGATCTCATGAGTCAGCTGAAGCCATTTCTGCAGAGCATCCGGCGGCATCCACTGAGCCCTCGATTCCAGCTCCCGCTCTGCCTTCTTGAGTGCCATGCGAACCTACGACACACCAGCAAACCATGGCAAAGCACAGCGTGCAGGATTACGCACTGTCTGTACAGAGACAGAGCTGAAGTCATCTAGTGAAATATCTCACTGTCAACATGTATTTGGTGACAGTGAGATGTCATTGTTATTTGTAAATGATAAATGTCAAACAGGGAAAATGACAAAAGATGGCTCTGATTTGAATGAAGTCAGGTTTAAATCAATGAAATCACTCAACGGTTTGACATTTTTGAACTCACACTCTTTTATAACAGCTCAGTTTTTACAAATCAAAGCTGTTGTTACTTCACATTATTGGCTCTGAATTAGCATTCCCATCACATACTGTACATACAAGTGTAAATTTTCATAAAGTTTGGTTTATGAGTGAACATGTGGAAAATGGTCAGATTCTGTACTGAAAATGTTGTGTATGTTATATGCTAACTGCATAAATGCTGCACCTGCTCCAGCTCCTCCTCTGCATACTTTTGTCGACTCCTCTCATTCTCGGTTCCTTCTCGGAGTTCACGGAGGCGTTGAGCTTCCTGTTTGGCTGAGTTGATCTCGCTCTTTAGCTGCTCCTCCACCTTCACCTTCTCCACCTGAACACAACGCTGCTCCTCCTGAGCCTTCTGTAGCCTGAAGGACGATAGGTGAGGGGAAAATGTAAAACAGAACAAGACATAATAGATCCAGTGCTCCTTGTGATCTCTTATGTTTTTAGGCCATCAATTTGATCTGGGTTTTCTGCTCAAGGTGCAAATAATCAAGCATCTGACAGTTTAAAATGTCACCAGACACTTGAGATAAAACACATACTAGTAATGTAGATTTTGTACCTGTCTGAAAGTATCATAAATAAAGAAATCTTCAAACAATGACTGATTAATTAAAAAATGTTCTGCTGCACTTTTATGTTTAGTAGTAAAAAAATTAAATTCACTATTTCACTCAAAGGCTGCTGGTGACTTACGAAGTGGATTATTTATTTGTCTGGTCTTTAATGCATGCATTAATGTGAATCACTGACACTGCAAAGACAATGTGACCATGTGTGTCTCAGACCACCTCTGAATGTCGTTTGAGAGATTGGATCTCAAAAAAGAGCCCATTGACTTACAGAATATATTTGAGAAATTGCATAAAAGATGGACAAATCCTCCATGTCACCCATAAGTTTCTGAAGAGGCGTTTAGAGCTCAAACAAGGAGCCTCTGGACGCCACCGTACTGACACTTCTGCCATTCATTCTGATCCAAAAATGAACTTAAATGAAAGGGTGAGACCTCTAGCTCAGCACATCTATCAATCCAAGAGCTAATTCCCTTAATCATGCTCAGGTATCAATCAGCCTTAGGATCATTTAAACAGAGGAATTATACAAAATTGAACCCAGGCTGCTTTACCAGCCTGTAAACATGTCAGGAAGTGCATCCGACGTAAAAAACCTATGCCAGATCAAACATGTGAATCATTGGTATTTCGCTGTGGCGACCCCTGAGGGGAGCAGCCGAAAGGAGAAGAAGAATAAACATGTAAATTTATGTTCTAATGTTGGACATTTTCACATGGGACTCTGTGGGAACTGACTCACTTTCTGAGCCAGCCCCTACTGGACACTGGCAGTACTGCAGTTATTGACTCGTCATCCTAAAATTACCAGTGATTTCCCCCTATGTGTTCTGACTGGCTTGTTGAGTTCATATATGCTCCCCTTCTATTTCATTCAGTTATAGTAGGTCTGTTTGGTGAGGTCACGTCTTGTTTTATTTCACCATAATTTTGAGTGGATTTATGTTCTGTTGATCTCTTTTAGGGCCCTGTAACTCTTATTTCAATGTGATTCATGTGTTTATTGAGTATCCTCAGGGGACAATAAACCCAACTTTTTTATCTTTCATGTTTGACTGCTTGGTCCATGGCATTTAGTCATTTAATACTACAGTGCAGTTCCTCATGTGAATGTTTGACAACTTCTCTGATGACACATTTCTGCAAAAGCACTGATGCTATGCCCTGTGCTTAGAATAATCCAAGAAGTGTGATCTGAACTAACCAAAATAGCCCAGAGTGATTGTGAGTGCCGTTAGTGTTGGCACTGCGCTAATGACGGGTAGAGATATAGTAGGTCTGACTACGAGAGACTACTGATAAACCACGATTACAGGCAAGCTGTCAGTCAGGAAATAGATTTACACTTATCTCAATAAACAGAGGCTCTGAAGATCCACTTTGGAAGAGCCGGCACTTTTAGGAGCCACCAACTAGTGGTCGTCTGTGGTATTACACTTCCATACTGGCTTCACTTTCTTGCCCCATCGTCTCACACCTGTACATCAAACCGAGCTCTGAGATCAGATCATGTTGATGTCAGGTCTGATCAATCTTACTTTGTAAAAGCAATGATGGTCAGCAGGAGGCGCTGTGCTTTAATCTGCAGGAGGAGGTTGGAGTTTGTAATGGAGCATGAAGGAATGTGTGTGTAGTAAGAAAGTTCTATTTTCAGACAAGTCAGACACACTGCTCAGTGCTGAGGGATTAAAGAGAGGAAACAGAGCTGATGCTTTAATAGATCCCTGTGGATCTGACTGTGTGGCTGTGCAACAGTATGTCCCCCATACATCAGCACCTGTTTTAATCTAATTTACTGTCAGTACATGATGCTGCAGGGCTGAATTGTCAGGACAAAAGACAACACGTGTTTTTATATAAGTCAGAGTAAATGTTTAAATTAGTGCTACAATAAACCATTTCCGCATCGTCATTGTAATAAGTCACTTCCCAGAACAAGAGTGTCACAATAGAAGAACTAACTCAAACACAGCAGTCTACAACTTTTCTGCTGTTTCAAGACAAAACAAAAGATTTTACGGTTTCATTTTCCAAATAATCTCTAAGAGAAATCTTAAAGGATATTCTCTGATTTGATGGACATAAAATACACACAATTACTTACATGGTAGCAGCCTGCCATAATCTAATGTTTCCATAAACAGTTACATAACCAACCAAAATATTCGTATACTTCTCATGATAGCATTAAAGATCTCAGTTGCTGTGTTTTCTTCTAATAACAGTGATTGCCTGCTCTGTGTTAGTTGCAGTGAAAGAAATTTTACAGCATCCAAAAACACAATGAAAACAAAAAAAAAAAAAAATAAAAATCACAAAAAGTATGTTTTCAGCATCCTTTTTCATTTCAATGCATATTCACTTGTACACAAAATCATAATTTTCCCCAAATAGTGCTATTCAAGTCACTTGCTGTGGTATTTTTTCTTACATTGCAATGGCAGTTCAAGGAAACACAACTCATCGAGTCTGTTTGTGTGTGTGTGTCTGTGTGTGTGCTGATTCCTCTGTAGAGGCTTTCTGCCTAAAGTCCTTATATGGGCAAAGAATACCCAGCAACGTCGTCTGAACACACACCTGCATGTACACACACACACACACACACACTCACCCACACACACACACACACACACACCGTGTCTGTGTGTGCCCATGTCTTTATAACATATTGAGGATCAAAGACCAAATCCACACCAACCCGTGGGGACATGAGTGCAATTCTCCCCACTTTTGCAGCCTTAGCCTGCAAAAGTGGGGAGGCTTAGAGTTAGGGACACTACTTGGTTTGGGTTAGATTTAGGCATAAAGTTATGACAGGGTTAGGAGCTACGGAATGCACCGTTAATGGAGAGTCCCCACAGCACAGGAAAACAAAGTGTGTGTGTGTTCATGTTGAAGCATGTTTGATACGTCACACACACTCAGCAGCTCCTCTATTTGACAAACCACAACTCCTGCCGTTACACCGATAATACCCTTGCATTATCAAGGTTATGACCATCTACCTCTGTACAACACTGAGACCTTTGTTTTTCATTTGGCATATTTTCAGCATTTTACTTTCTTTTACACTGTTTGGCTTTTGCAGTGTTTCATGTTTCAAGTTATTCTCATGTTTAATCTTTTCATTTAGTATTTTTGTCTTTTTGCCTCTTGTATGTAATTTTTTTAAATTAATTTGCCTCTTTTGCACATGGGACAACACGTTATGTCGTAAATCAAGTAAGTATGAGTTTTCGCTTCTGTTATTATGTAATATTGCATCAGTGCACAAATCACATTAGGAACTGTACCTGAACACATCACTGCATGTACTGTATGATAATATTAGGAAGTGCAACTGAATGCATCAATGCAGTAAATTACATATTTTTCAAAAAATATTGGTTCAGTTTACAAACCATTTTCACTACTGTGATCCTTGACCCAAAATACATAAGTATGTGAAACGTCAAAGGTCAGTTCTGCCCAGTTTCCAACTTGTAAAGCGGACATACACGCATGCACACAGTCCACTTGGCTTTTATAATATATATACCTGCTGCAATGCAATGTATAATACATTTTTCCGCATTTTGTAACAACTTACTCCATACCCCATTTGGTAATAACATCCTAATATGTCATCATTTATTATATGTTGCGCTGAGGCAGTTTATTACAAAATGTGGTATGTCAATAGAAAATGAGGTGAAAATGTATATTTAATATTCTGTTGATTGATTATATTGTTATTACATACTGTGTTGCTATGCTCCATTTTTGTTTTTTGCAACTTATGCTATTTTCTTTGCTCTGATTTGAAACTTAAAAAAATATATTATGAATTGTCATTCATTCATTCATTCATTCATAATTAATGTTTGCCTTGCCTTAGTCCCATCCTCACATCTGAGGGTTGGGGGTCATGGACTTATGGACCAGCATTCTCCTTCGCTATCTGTCTGTCGCTGTACATTCTGCTACACTTTCCCAGTCCACTCCTTTATGTCATCGGTCCATCTCCTTCTCTGTCGTCCTCTTGTCCTTGTACTGTCTATCCGTCCCTCAAAAATGTGGGTGCATAGATTTTGGGTCCCGATGATGTGGTCAACGTACTGGCATTTCCTCTTCCTTATGGTTTCCACCAACTGGTGATCCATCCTAAACTCTTCCTTGACTAATTTATTTGTTCAATCATCCGTCCAACTGATTCTTAGTGCACGCCGATAGCCTGACATCTCTAACACCCTCAGACGTTTTATGTCGGCTGCTCTTAATGTCCATGCCTCACACCCATAGAGTGCTACCAGCCACACTAGTCTTTTGATCAACTTCAGTATGATGGATTTCAAAAGAGATCTATTCTTCCAAAGGGTGTTGAGCAAGCTCAGGATCTAAATTGATGCAGCTCATCTCGCCTTTATCTCCAAACTCCCATCTGCACTTTCCTCCAGTACTGAGCCAAGATATTTGAGCTTCTCAACTTGCTCCAGCCTGGCAGCATGGCACTGTATGTTCAGTTCTTAAACATTAATTTTATTTATTAATTAATCATAGTCATGATCATAATTAATCAACATAATTATTGATACTGATTGATATAATGAACACTTTTACTGTGAACATAATCTCAGCCATATTAACCAACTCATTTTCAGAGCATGTGTTACATTGTTACTACCTTCACTTCTCTTATTGGTCAGATGTGTCTGAGGTGGAGCAGAAAGTGATTACAGGATGGGGACTCTGTGTTCTGCAGTGCAGATTTCTGTGAGGTCTACTGTGTGGCTTGCTGCTACTTCTAAAACGTTTTCATTCTGTATTGCGACACTCACTTCTCCTGTAGGTCTAACAGACTCTGCTCAGCTGTCTGCAGCCCCTCCAGGTCCTTCATCAGCTTCCCCAGGTCATCTCTGGACTTCCTGGTCTGAGCGTAGGCGAACCAGCAACCGCCCATCGCCATCAAGACTGACAGTGCCAGAACCAGGTCCTTCCAGCGGTTCACTCGGTCTGCTGAGACACACACGGTACATGTAAATATGTACAGGTTTATCTATCTATTTTCTACTCCTTAATCCCTGAAGGGAACAGCCGAAAGGAAAAGAAGAAGAAGAATCCTTGTGAAGGATAGGATGGACTGGCACATAAAGACAGGGTACACTATGAACAAGTCACTAGTTCGTGACAGGGCTCACATACAGAGGCCAACAACTATTCACACTCATTCATACAAATGGGCAATTTAGAGTGGCCAGTTGACCTGAGTCATAATGCAGGTTTTGGATGTGAGAGGGAGTCCACGTACCTGGAGAATACCCACGCAGACATGTGTTTATGTAAAGATACAGTATATCTGAGTTCAGTATAATAATATAAGTTAACGTCCACAAACGTTTGACTTACTGCATGTTGTGAAGTTGTACTAAAATATGACAATAAAATCAAGCAAAAATAGTTCAGCATGGCTTGTTCAGTAAAAAAAATTCTAAAACTGTACACAACCACACAATTTAATTAAATACAAAACAGAGACAAAGGCATTTGTAATCATTTAATACAGTACTGTTATGTACTGTTTTATTTTTATGAAAACTGAGATTTTTTTTATTGTAAAACAAACTTCTGCATGTTTTGAATCTGGATTTACTCTTTAAACCTAATTTTACCAAACTCTGATTAAATCTCACCTTAGATTAAATTGTTTGTTGCAAGGGGAAAACAGCTGAAGTGTAAATATTTCAAGCGGGTGGAAACGTAAGCAGATATGTTACATTAACCAGGGGAGAACTGAGGTTAACTGAGCAGATACAGGGACCAAAGACTCCACCCGCTTCCATGGCTAGATTAAGTCATTGTAACAGAACCAGCTGTTCACCTGGTGGTGGTCCGAACAGCACTGTATCCAGCGCTTTGAGCTGCAGTTTCTGAGCATGACTCCGGTCCAGTATCTTCAATACAGACACGGTCAGGGTGGTATTCTTCACTGCAAGTCTACCAAGAAGAAGAGGTCAAAGTTCACTGAGGGTTCAGAGAGAAGAAAAGACTTCAGCAGGTCTGACAGATGTTAACACTCTCACTGTGGTGTGATAAAAGCAAGCTGATGATGTGTTTAAAGACAATCCATCCAAGAAAGTGGAGCATTAGGATGAAGAAGAGACAATAACATTTATTAATGTGCCTATAATAAAGCCAGGACATCAGTTACAACCACCACTGGCAGAGATGGGAAGTAATAAAGTACAGCCATTCTGTTACTGTATAGTTTCAGGAATCTGTAGCAGTAACAGTTTATTTTTCTGTCAAATTCCTTCATTAACTACTAATGGAAATAACTGCATTGACGTAAAAGATGAAAACAACTTTAAGGACATAAAGATGACAAATGTGTAGATACAGTATAAAAGCTTACAAAGAAAACTGCATAAAGGATGTAACAAGAAGAAAACCTCAAAACAAAAGGAGTGTTGTGTTTCATAATGACAACACTCCTATGTAGTATGAAACAGGAGTGTCTACAATTCATAGGTAGTGAATTACCTGGGTAAGGCTTTCCCATCCAGCTGGTTTTTCCTGAAGTTCTCTGAGTACTGAGGAAGTTCCACACTGGCCACCAGCCAGTCCTCCACCTGCTGCACTGTCCAGTTATACACTGAAAACAAACAGTAAAGTATAACTTGCATATTTTTTCCACAGCCTGTGTCTGTGTGATGGTATCATCAAGTTTTGTCCTAAAACCACAAATTCAGACAGTCATCAAAATCACTCTGTCTTAAAATGTTCATGTACTGTAATGCAATACAGTCTGTGTCATCTAGTGATTACTTTGGAGCTGTGTTATCTTTGCTCCATTTGCCAAAGAAAACTGACACAGTTAAACCACAAATCAGTTATTTTTTTCCTTATAGTTTGTGTTGGCAACCCAATGTCAATTGTCTAAGCAAGGTTAGAACTGCCACAGAATTGCTTATGGTGTTATTATCAAAGGCAATAAGAGAATAAGTAAGAATAAGACAATAAGTGAGATCCACACACCCTGAGAGCCCAGCAGAGTGGAGGTTACATGACACTAGTCCTACTGGTCACAGTGCAGTCTACATAACTCACTACTGCCTTTTTTCTTAGCACTCTAATGATAATTTTAAGTTACTTTAAAATAGTACAACATTTCACTAGTCCCGCTAGTGCAGTGCTTCTCAATTATTTTCTGTTACACCCCCCCAAAAAGAAGAAAGCATTTCGTGCTCCCCCACCGCGTATCATTTGTCTATAAAATTGTTATAAGTACACCTAAGCATAACATCGCAATTAACATTAAAGAAAACAAAAAAGAAAAAAATACAGATCAACTTACTTGTAGCACTTCATTATCCAGCATGACAGGGATCATGTCTAATGCTGCAGGCAGTATCAGCTCCTCTGCTATGGTGTGGGTTTTTTTGCACTGAGCTTGTACGCCACATTATATGATGCTAACTGTGCTCGCTGGTTTATTGAAGTAGCGTCACAAAGTGGGATGATTGTTGGCAATGTTCGGCACGTTGTCGCTGAAAAAACTCAAGCAGCTTACCAGTGTGACTGGGGCGTAATGTCTTTAAGTGACGACTTAATTTATTTGACTTCATGCTGCCCACTGCCAACATTTTTAGACGCAGTAAATACACCGGTCTTTCCTCGTCTTCCACCGTAGTCACAGTGAAACCAAGCACTACATATACGTTGTCATATTTCCTCGTCTTAGCTTTCATTTGTCTCATCATCTCCGTCTCTCTGCCTTTCTTTTCATCACTGTTAAATATTTTTCCATGGTGTCTCTTGAGGGCTTGTTTACTGCACTTCATATCTCCTGCTCTGGGCTGTGTGTGCGCATACCCTGTGCAAAAAACCTACACCATAGAGCTAATACTCCCTGCACACACTCTGACAATGAGAGCGCTACTGCCACATACTAGCGGTTGACCGATTATCGGCCGGGCCAATTATCGGCACCAACATTTGGAATTGTGACGTATATCGGTCTGGCATTTTTTTTTTATCCGACCGGCCGATATCAAGAAATCAATTAAAAACTGGGTTATTTTGGCTCATGCAATCGCCCCTCTCTCTCTCCTGCCACTTCTGTCTCCAGCGCCATCTGATTGGTTAAGCAAGCCACAGGATGCGTAACCCGTGTGTGTGTCCTCACACACACGGCAGAGACGTAGTTTTCTCGTGGAGAAGGTCCAGAGAGCAAACACGTGTCAAAAGTAAATACAGAAAACTTCCAAAATTGTAATAAACATCCCAGTGTTCCGTATCTCACAACTACTACAGCAGCAGAATAATGTAAGAGCGGAGTAAACATTAGCGGCAGCTCTGCTAGCTCGTAGTACCTCCCGACATGTCTGTGAATTAGCATGTTCCCCAGGGTCACACGTGTCCACCCTGGCATCGCGCCCCACTATTTGAGAAGCACTGCTCTGGTTAAGGATGGGTCACGGTTTTCGAATATTCCAACAGACGAAAAATTATTAAAAATAGACTTGCGTGTCAATCCAAAAATAAACATTTACTTGTTTTTACCGCCGTTTGGTAATAACGCTGCAGGTGCAATCGCACACCTCAAACGTGCCATTTCACAACAGGAGAAGAGTAACAAGTTCACCGGGTAAATGTGTGGCGCTGTGGGACATGTGGTAAGATAAGATGCCACAACTGAAACTAACAGTGTGATAAAGTAGACGTCCACAAGTAGTGTCCGAAAAGCCTTCACAAACGAATGAACAACAATGAAGTGCAGTCAAAACACCTTAAGGTGAAGATAGCTCATCATAAATCTACCTCAGCCGTGTACAACGAAGAAGCCAAAGCTGAATCCACAGCCTTCAATCAAATTATGCCATGACAGTGTAAGATCAAGAAAAACTATTATTGTATATTTCATGTGAAATGATGCTGTACAGTTCTGGTAGGTGTCTGGTGTTTTTGAATTAACAAATGAGAAGACAGTTGTGGAAATCATGACTGGCGTGCTCTCGCCTGTTCTGGTCCATAGACGCATAGTGGTGTGTGTGTCTACCATCACTCACACATGTGCATGTTGCATTTTTGTGTATTGGGGGGGGGCAAAATCGACTAATAATCAAGTAGTTATGAACAACTATTGATTTGTGTTTTGGGTAAAAATGCCCATCTCTACTAGTGGTTACAGAGTGGAGGCTACATGACTCACCCACCATCTTAAAAGGGGGCAACATGTAGAAATACTCTCTTCAAGGTGGGTATTTTAAACAGGTTTTGTATTATGCTCCTGAAGCGTTGGAGCATATCAATAATTGTTTCTTGAGGAGACAGGATATTGACTCAGCTGAGAAATATTGTTTATGTTTCTCTGATTAGTGGTATTTTCTCACAAAATACAGATTTTTTTTCTTATTTTCCCCTCTTTCTCTCATTCCTTATTCCTTCGTCTGTTCATATTTTCCTTCCTTTACCCACTTTTTTTTCCTTTCTGATCTCTAAGCTGACATGATGTGACGTTTTCCAAACATGTAGTTTTATTTACAGAATAAATAAAAATGTTGAAAGCAAAAATGACTCCCTGACTGTTTGCTATAACTAGACTTAGAGGACATCTCACATCTGCAACCAGAAACCATTTAGTTATTTACCTTGGAGTGTCTCTGTTTATTTTGGTGTTTTTTGAGTCTGTGTTTGACTGCAGTAGCATTCATCGATAGATTTACACGACAATTCTCACAGTTTATACAGTTACAGTATACTGTGTACACAGAATTATTTACGAAATGGCCCTTTCTTCTGCCCTGCCTCCATTTCTTCAACTAAATTGGTCAGAATGAACAAAGAAAAGGATACAAAACATGGACTCTTACTCACCTTCAGAGTTCTTCCAGGCGTTCCACATGTCCTCCACACTAATGTGAAGATCAGCCCGGTGGAAGCTGCTGTGTTTGGCTTTGGAATCCTTATACTTCAGATCCTCCCTGAGGAACTGAGAAAAGAGAGGGTGATTTAAACAACAGGGGTTCTCCATTTTATTTACATTTTAAAATAGGCATAAATGTACGTTGTGTCACCCCGTCGGTTTCAGCTGTGTCCACAGTGCCGTCTGCATCGTCATCCATCAGTTTGTGGATACTGCAGATCGCCTCAAAACTGAGCACTGAGTTCTCATCATGACAGAGCTGATGGTCTATCAAACATAGATCTATAACAGAGAAACAACACATCGATTCATAAAAAAAATATATCATACATACGATGGAGAAAATCAGTTATGTCAAATCATACATCTTCAAGGCATTTCTGATACACTGCATTCATAAGAACAGCTGTTGCCATAAAATGTACAACAAATTTGAAGCAAACATTTGAAAGCCATAAAAAATAGAATGAACATAAGGTGGATTTCCATAAAAGAGTTTGGAGCCAATAAAAAATGTAGGGTAGTATTGTCAGCAGATGGCTCTGTAGGCTGTTATACGTACATGGCTTAAAAACAGAGAAGAGGACATACAGCATCCAGTTTCTGAGACAATAATGATCAGCATCCTTCCCTAAACTACCAGTCAGGGTCCTATGCTATGTTCAATGCTACTAACAGATGATCAAGCACAAGTAAACTCTTCTGCAAAAAATGTCTAAAAACACTCAATGCATTTATAGAAACACAGTTACTGACAGACACAAAGGTGCAGTGACTTTAACCTTTGACCACTAGAAACTGACCCTGTTCGTCCTTGAACATTGGTGCCACATTTTACAACATCCTGCGAAACCACTGCAGAGATATCACATTATTTGAATGAGCAGACATAAGGTCACATTGCTGTTGATGTTTGACAAACTATGTTTCAGGTCATTTTTCCATCCTAGGGAACATTTGTGTCAATGTTTGTGTCATGCTGTCAAACTGTTCCTAAGATACTGTATTTTAATCATAATAAAGACAAATAAACAGGGACAGACCACAGACCTGTGGGGATATTATCATGAAAATGAAACAGCCCACCCCATTCCAAATTGTCAAATGAAACTATGCGCTTAATCCCAAAAATGACATGAAGTAAATGAGAAAAAAGTAAATTAAGTTTCCATACTAACGTCAAGTTTTATGTGCATATTTTATTCAGTTTGGTCAGAAGTCAAGGAACAATTAAAATACTAAAAAAGCAATAGCATCTATCACACAAACATTTATCACACACAAAGATCTACTGCAGAGACGAGGCTCTTCTGTGTTTACATGTCCTATAGTGTTGCACTGAACTGTGAATCGTACTCTTTACACTTTAATCATTATATACACGTGTGGATAAAATTGTTGGTACCCTCTGTAAATGACAAAAAAACCCACAATGGGTTTTACAAAAATTAACCAATGAAAATCAGACATCGCTTTTGAATTGTAGCTCAACAGAATTATTTTTAAAAACAAACTCACGAAACAGCCCTGGACAAAAATGATGGTACCCCTAGAAATGACTGAAAATAATTTGACCATAAGGACATATTCAACCAAGGTGTGTCCTCTAATTAACATCACAGGTGTCTTCAAAC